>JAUTDX010001340.1:0-76634 GCA_030844895.1 Ambrosia x helenae | reverse complement strand
AAATTCTTGGCGCCAAGTTGATTGGTCCGTGACGACTGGGCCACGAAAGCAACATTTGGAACAGGGGATTCATTCCTCAGATTTTTTTATAAAAAGTTCGTGGCTTTCGGCATTTGCAACAAGATCAGTAAAGCTTGGGATTGGTCGAGATCGAGCAGTAGTAGAAAAACTGTCAAAATGTCGTTCCAAGACCACACAAGAACCAATGAAGTTGATCCATTAAACCCACGGGATGACCAATAGCACTTATTGGTCGCAAATGGCTTTGAATGCGCGACCGAATTCAGCCACAGTCTTATATCCTCGTTTTAAAGCCCGAAGATTGTCCCGTAAATTTTGCAGCGTTCAATAGAAGTGTTACAAAACGCCGCTTCAAGAGCAAACCCAAATGTGACGAGCGGAAGATAAACCAACAGTAACTGATAAAGCCTCTTCAGTCAACGATGCATTAAGAAGAATAATTGCTTCTTGTTCTTCATGAACCCACGTAACGTAATCTGGATTAGAGACTTCTTTATCATTACTCGTTATTAATGGGGAAGGTGCGGTTTGAAAACCGTCAACATGTGGGAGAAGGTGTTGGTAAGAGATGAGAGGAAGCATTTGGGTTCGCCAATATATATAGTTTGATGAGGATAATTTTATGGCAATCATGGGAGCCAATCATTCATGGAAATATTGTTGGTTGATGATGGGAGTCAATCCATTCATTAGAAGAAGAAAACAAGAACAAACAGAATAAAGAGGACGATATAAATGAAAGGGAATGAGATGAAGAGCAGAACGGAAGAGGGAAGGATGGGAAACTCAATCACTTGATGAGAAGGCTGATACCATGATTTAAACTTGAATGTAGACAAATATATAGACAATAAAATTACACTTAGGCACCTCAACTATAGAAGACTAAACAATACAGAATGTAAACTTTTATATTATCTAACAATTATTATTATTATTATTTTTATTATTATTATTATTATTATTATTATTATTATTATTATTATTGTACAATGTTAAATAAAAAAATCATATTTATTTATTTATTATTATTGTGGTTATGACCATTTCAATACGATAATGGTCGAGTAAATAATTGATAGTCGTAAGAAATAAATTCGCGAACTTTTATTATCAATAGTAGCTTCGAAATACAAGGGTTATAAATGTAAATACAAGAAACAATAAGGACTAGAGTGGTACAAAAATGATAGTGAAAGGTGATGGATGTCAACAAACCGAGTGAATAAATCAAGCGAGGATTTTCCGAACAAATTCCAATCGAGCGGTGAGCGATTTTAACAACCCTATTCTTAACATATACGAACCCTGTGTAATAAAATTCATTGTTCATCTTGTTTTTTTTATATTCAATTCGGTTTTCTCGTTGATTACCAATACAACTACAGGTAAGGAAAACTTGACATAAGTCTGGCAGTTGAGGCGGCTCAAAAGGCGCTTGAAATGGCGGAGGTTGACGCGACGATGTTGATCTCATCTTGTTTTGCTCATCGACACCTGATGATCTATTTGGAGGTGCACCTGAGGTAGTTAACGTGGCTGTTTATTTGTTTGTTTATTTATTTATATTTTCATATGTACGAAAGGCCGGGCAAACCTGGGAATTTTTTTCAAAAATAGGTAATTTTGAATGTGAGAGAGTGTTTTGTAGGGGTTGCATGAGATTTTTTTTTTGAAAATGGGTAGATCACTATATGGATCAGCGACCTTCAAAAAAGAACTTTGAAGATCTCACATCCATTCAGAGATTATAAATTACTTGGAGGAGGACACACAAGTTATTTGTTTATAGTATATTTATTAAAACTTTAAACATCATAATCTATACATATAATAAACCAAAGCCATTTTAATGACATGGCACTCAAAGAGGCATTCTCCTTCTTGATTGTGCCATGTGTCATCCCATGTGGCATTGAGATATTTTAGGAAAAAATTTTTAAAAATAAAATTGGATTTTTCTCTATTATGTTTCCTCCCATAACTTTTAAACGTTAATATCTTTGTATAGAGATTTTTTAAAGAAAAAAAATTACACCAATTTAACGAGCGTTTTATTATCTTTCCAACGAGTACCATAGTGCTATATATAAAAATCGGAGAAAAAAAACGCCTATTTTTTGTGGGGTTTTGTTCAGAGTTATACATTGTTTTAGGTTAGATATTAATATTAGAGCCATACATTGTATAAGGTTAGGCGTTAACAATGGAGATACATTTTTAATTGTTTTAGGTTAGGTGTTACCCGAAGCTTTCTTGCATATAACTGTAAGCGAATCATTCTATTTCATATGTAAAATTAATATATCATATTAGATTTCTCAATCCCGGGACGTTCCCGGGGTATAATCTAGTTAACTATAAAAAATTAGTTAGTGAAATGAACGCACCTGCTAACCCATTTTTTGGTTACGTCAGTAATTCGCTAGAAGGTCTCAAATTTTAATCACATAAACAATCTTTTACATATAGGTGGCTTGGTTCACTAAGTTTCCCTATTTATTTCAGGTATATCTATTTGCTTAAATTTTTTCTTGGTTAGCAGGTTCAAAAAACTCTTGGATGTAAAGAAATCCGCCTGCTTTTGACATCAGAGCTGCCTGCAGCGGGTTTCTGTTAGGCCTAGTCTCAGCTTCCTGTCATATTCGCGGTAAAAAAATGATTTCGAATGTATTTCCAAACGATGACTCTCGACTTACTTTGAGTCGTACAGGGGGCGGTTTCAAGAACGTTCTTGTGATTGGAGCCGATTGTATATCCCATTTGTAGATTGGAAGGATAGAAAGACTTGTGTTCTCTTTGGTGACGCTGCTGGTGCTATCTTACTCCAGGTTTATGCATGCTATTTATGTGTCTGAGATTTGTTGTTGTAAGATGTAATCTAATTATTATCATCCAATGCAGGCTTGTGATAGTGAGGACGATGGTCTATATGGTTTTGACTTGCATACTGATGGCTATGGCAGCAGGTTCACCTCATTCCAACCACCTCATTGGAAATAATATTTAAAAAGCTCTTTATTATTTATTTATTGTTTTCATATCAATAGGAAGCTTAATGCTGGTATAAAGCATATAACTGAAACAGATTTTGCATTGGGTTCTAATGCTGATGCGCTAGGATTTTCGCCTACACATGCATCTATTTCATATATCCAAATGAATGGACAAGAGGTTTTTCGCTTTGTTGTTAAGGCAGTGCCAGAGAGTATCATGGCTTCCTTAGTAAAGTCCGGTCTTAGTCTTTCGGACATTGACTGGTTACTAGTTCATCAGGTTTAAAATCTACTGATTTTATGTATATGGACCTACCTTGTAATACTTAGCACCTTATAAGTTATAAGCCATGGCGTGTGCAGGCTAACCAAAGGATCATTGATCATGTAGCAACAAAACTTGAATTCCCAACGGATAGAGTCATATCTAATTTGAAAAATTATGGTAACACAAGTGCTGCTTCCATTCCGTTGGCATTAGATGAAGCCGTTCGAAGTGGGAAGGTGAAGAAAGGGCAAACCGTCATGACTGCTGGCTTCGGTGCTGGTCTTACGTGGGGTTCAGCCGTTGTGAGATGGAGCTAGAAATGTTTAAGTTGATCCTTGATCGAAGAGAAGAAAAGTAAAGGGGAAAAGATTATAACATTGTTCTTCCATCATGTTGGTATTTCGTATTGTGTTTTGTAAACTGTATGGTACTATATAACTTTCCATAAATAAAAGAGTATCTGTATTAATTTTATAAAAATAAAACATATCCATTTTCCTACACTTATACATTGTATGTTTGTCCATCATACACACTACACTATCTAATGTTATGAATGACACCATCTTTGCACATAGTCTTTGATAGACATTCGTTGGCTTGGTGTGATAATTAGGACCATTAATCCAATGTCCCTAATTCTATGTCACCCTTGTGATACGGATGAGCATGTTGCTATATAATAATTTCAAGAAATAATGAGAATAATATATATTTTTTTTTGTGGTGGTTTGATTTAAACCTAAAAGTTTTATGGAAACCATGAAAAAAGGTGATATAGAAATGTTTAATTTAGGGGTTGTTTGGTAGCCTCTTAACCTTCAGGTCTGAATCATTCAGCATTCAGACTGTTTGTTTCAGCATCTGAATGAAATGATTAAGTACTGAACCATTAAGCTAATAAGGGATGCTGAATGATTCAGCTCTTAACCATTCAGATCCTTAGAGGCCAAGCAGAGTACTTAAAATTATTTATGGTAAAAAAAATGGGCTTTTTTTCTTAGGTTTGGAAGTGGGCTGAATACATAACTAGGAGAATGGTGTTTGGATTGCTTCATATTCAAAGGTTATCCATTATCAACCAGAATTGGGCCTGAAGGCCCATTCCACAACCTGACAGAGAAGAAACTTTTTTTTGTTGAACGGCAAATTTTATACCACCTTAATTCCACCCCACCTTGCACTTGCAAGGATTTGAACCCATAACCTTACATTTGTAAGGGATGACACCATACCACTAGACCAAGAGGTCATAGGTTGACAAAGAAGAAACTTATATGTTGAAAGTTAGTTGTGGATAAAGAACCGTGGGAAGATGTCGGATATGTCTTGGGAGTCTTGGGGCAGGTTTGATTTGTCAAAGATAGGGTAGTATAATATTTTGTTTTTCGGTTTTGTTTGGTTTGGTTCTCGGGGTGTGGATTCCGGGGTTGTTTGTATTGCGGATTGTATTGTGCTAGCATCTTGTTAGCGTTTGTGAAATAAAAGTTTTGTTGGCCGTTAAAAAAATATATATATTTTAGAAAGTTAGTTTAATGCCATTCAAGTGATGGCTGTGATGCACAACATTCTAGGCAATGGAAGTTTCATAAATCGATTTGCTTCACAGTAAAGTCGATTCAAATATAGATTGATTTCAAGATGATTTTGATTAACTGTGATCTTAAACATTCTTAGAAAAAGTTAGTGCCAGATTGGTCTAAGTCGCACCCTCAAAGTGTTGATTTTATGTTATTAAACTGAAATATGTTTTTTTTTATTTAGTTATGGACTTATAAAGTTGCATCGATTTTAGGATTTAGAGTCGCGTCAATTCAATAGCAACCGCTACACATCGATCAGAACGTCCTGACCGATTACTTTGTTGATGTAATTATTGTTACTTCTATGTCACAGTCGATTGATTGTTTTAATCATGTGGATTAAACCAGTCTAACGCAAAGGAATTAACATGCATTCACTAGACACCTCGTATTATTTTGTCGCCGCACATAGGCAAGAGAGCACAGAAGTGGAAGCGCCATGTACATCTTATTTCATATGTTTAAGAGGAGGTGAGGACTCAAAAGGGTACAATCAGTGGCGAAGGATTCTTAGGGCCAGGGGTGGCCCTACCCCCTCCCCCCACCTCCATGGCTTTGTTTTTTGGCGCAGTAGTAGAAATTTGAGATTTTCGTTGGTAAATTGAGTCCGGTCCCCGCCGATTTGCCACTACCAATTGAAAAAAAGTTGACCCCCCCCCCCCCATTCGAGAACCAAGTTTCGCCCATGGGTACAATCCACTTTTACTCGCGAATCGTGATAATATGCATCATGTGTCACTTTCATGATGGTTAGTTATAAGCAATCGATTACAACAATTCGCCATATCACATATGCTTCAAGCCGAGCAAACAATCACAACTCTCTAGTTTGACGCATTCGCTTGGTGCCTATTCTAATGGGTTATGGGTGTAAGGTCAAAATCGCACATGTTTTGAAAATGTCTTTAGGACTATAAATACATCATCTACATGTATTTTTTGCTTCATTATAATATAATTTAGGAAGTGATTTGTTCATTACTCTAAGCACGCTGGTAATAAGGACATGTTGGACAAAATTACTTTAATGGACAAATACTACTCGATTCAAATAACAATTAATAAACAATAGAATACGATCTAAATCAGATTTTCAGGAACTTGAAGTAAGGCTGGCAGGTGTGGAGACTGGAGAAGGCCCGTCACTTGGGGATGGACCTCCTCATAACCCGCCATGTCATTGGGGGCGGCTCTTCGATGACCCAAGTGATGGACCCCCCCCCCCCCTCTCTTAAATTAAAATAAACATGAATACAGGCATTTGTAGGTGAACAAAGGAGCGTCACCTTCGTGTCTCCTGATCACCAAGGAAACCGACGCGACGACCCTCAGGGGGGGCGGTGTGGCCGGACCCAACGGCCCAGTGCGGTCCCCAACACCCAGCAGCCTAACAAACAAACACTCTAGATAGCTCAGATGGCCATCGTATCAAATTACTTAGAAAAGCTTGTATATACTTTTCTAAATTAAGTGGTTAAAAAAATAAGTTTATTGATCTAAAATAAAATAACCAAACATATTCACACCCATATCCATAGTCCATACCGGAAACAAGCACTTTTCCAACAACTTTTGAAATTGTTGAGTGCTTGGACTGTAAGTATATACTTTTTTTTTTTTTTTTTTTTAACGGCAAATCACTTTTTATATATATAAAAAGAGCCAGCAAGGGGCTGAGAAAACAAAACGAAAACAAGGAAAGGGAGAAAAAAACAGACCACCGGGGTTACACACAACCCGACACATCAAACACGAGCCAACTATCCCAAGTCGGACAAGGAATTTTGGCCCTATTACATATCCAAATGAAACTCTCCTCCTTGATGAGATCAATGATCCTTCTGTGATGCACGAATTTGCCGTCAAAAACCATAGAATTCCTGGCGATCCAAAGGTGCCAAACCGTGGCGTAAGCGACAGTGCAAACCAAACGCTTCCAGTTCTTCGATCCAGGGTTGTCGCCAACGCACCGAAGCAAGTCCGTCAAACTGTTAACGTTGGAGGGATATGGGATTTTCAACCAAACACAAATCTCCCACCATATACCTTTAGCGACTAGGCAGCTAACAAACAAATGGTCAGTGTCCTCGATACCGATCCCGCATCTCACGCAGGAGCAGTCCTGAAGAGGAATTCCCCTGGCGGCCAATTCAGATTTCACCGCAATCCTCCCCATCTTCGCACGCCAAACCAACAAATTACATTTCGGAGTCGCCCAAGGTTCCCAACGAAAAGCATCCTCTGCGATCGTACCTGACTTAGCGCAGGTCAGGTCACTTCTGACAGCTTTAACCGAGTACTCGACACCCTCATCATTAGCCCACTGCCATATATCTCGATCGCTGGACAAGGAGAAGTTGCGCAGCAACTGCAGCAGATCTTCGAAACGACCCCAAGTGACATTTTGTGTAGGGAGCCCTTTCCAAGCCCACGTCCACTGCTGCCCAGCTTCCGAAGTCGACACGCACTCCGCCACCTTGATGTCCTTATCCTTAGCTAGCCGAAAAAGGTCTGGGAAAGCCGAACATAAAGGAACCTCCAGAATCCACGGGTCTGTCCAGAAGTTCGTCAGCTCGCCATTTCCAACCCGGACTTTCAGCTTATCATTAATCCGAATCCCCCATTTGAAAAGTACCTCCTCGACCCCGCTAATATCTTTCCACACCCCGGAAGAGAGTTCTTGACTGGAATAATTTTATTAGACTTCCCCGACCCGTGAATGGATCTAACCACCTTGGCCCATAGCTGATTAGGATCACTCCTATAACGCCACCACCATTTTGCCCTCATGGCGACGTTTAGGTCTTCGATGCACCCCAGACCAAGACCGCCTCTCGCTTTCGGTTTAATGACTTTATCCCACTTAATCCATCTAATCTTTCCAGCCCTATTAGACTTCCCCCATATGAAATCCCGTCTCAGCGCCTCCATCTTTTTAATAACACCTTTAGGGGCTGCGAAAATAGAGAGATAGTAATTGGGCAGACTACCAAGAACGGCTTTCGCCAAAGTAACCCGACCTGCAAAGGATAGAAGGCGCCCCTTCCAGTTGGATAGTTTTTTATGAAATTTGTCTAAGATGGGCTGCCAATAACGAGCCCTTTTCATGTTCGCCCCTATCGGAATACCCAAGTACGAGAAAGGGAGACTACCCGCCTTACACCTCAACATGTTCGCCATTCGCGAAACCTCAGACTCGTCGACTCCAACCCCAAAAAGGAGACTTTTATGATGATTTAGCTGCAGCCCGGTAATAAGGTTAACCCATCTGAGGAATCGGCTTAAACTAAGGACGTTTTGTTCTGACCATTTCCCAACGAAAAGCACATCGTCGGCGTAACATAAGTGGGTGAGAAGCGGACCCTCGTTGGGAAGTTGGACGCCTTGGAACAGACCTGCATCGACCGCTCTTTTCATAAGCATAGTAACAACCTCCATGGCAATAATAAACAGGAAGGGCGACATCGGGTCGCCCTGCCTAAGCCCCCTTTTGAAGCGGAATTGACCCGTAGGCGTGCCGTTAACCAGAACCGAACCCGTACCAGTCTTGAGACAAGATTTTACCCAGCCGATCCATTTTTCGGGAAAATTCATAAACTCCAAAGCGCGAAACAGGCACTTCCAATTCAGCGTGTCATATGCCCTTTTAAAATCAACCTTGAGAATAAGGATTTCCTTCTTCGCCTTCTTTGCCCACGAAACCGTTTCACTAATGATTAGGGGGCTATCGAGAATAAAGCGACCTTCAACAAAAGCCGACTGAGTGGGGGAAATCAAAGAGGGCATCACCTTCTTGATCCTGTGCATGAGGGTTTTAGAGACGATCTTATACACCGAACCAACAAGGGAGATGGGTCTAAAATCCTCCAACGATTGTGGGTCGCCATTTTTGGGGATGAGGGCTATGAAAGACGCATTGCAGCCCTCGGTGATGGTCCCTGTATGATAAAATTCATCCATCATAGAAACAATAAGCGGCTTCAGGAACTCCCAATATGCTTTAAAAAATTTAATAGAGAAGCCATCCGGCCCCGGGGCTTTCCCCCCATCGCAGCTTCTAATAGCTTTCCAGATCTCGTTGGCAGTAAAGGGCTGAGAAAGGGAATCAGCGGTTGCAGTATCGAGCCAAGGTAACCCCAGGTTCGGGAAGATAGGCCTACGCCGAATCGGTTCCGCAAACGCCTTCTTGAACCATCTTTCAGTTTTCTCCAGAATGTCAACCGGGGAGGTGACCCAACTACCATCGAAAGAGAGCCCATTTATCCTTCGTTTAGCTTTGTTGAGATTAACAACCCCATGGAAAAACTTTGAATTTTCGTCGCCTTCTTTAATCCACTTCAACCGTGATTTTTGGTGGAGGTCTTTTGCCTTGAGGGTCTCCAATCTTTTTAACTGAGCCCTGAGATGGACCCTAATCTTCTTTTCCGTAAAATTGAGGGTGGTGTTTTCGGCCTTCCTATCAAGAAATTCAACTCCCTTGACTAACACAGTCGACCTGATATTATCGCAGACTCTAACCGGGTCCTCCACTCTTTTAAGTCAGCTTTAATGTCCCTGAGAACAAGCCCAAGATACTTATCCGCAGGCCCGATAACCGTCCCACTACCAATTCTGGATGAAACAATAAACTTCACTTCATTAGACCCGATCCAGGCATTGTAGAACTTGAAAGGCGAGGGGCCAAAGTCAACATTCGAGCAGGATAAGAGGATCGGGCAGTGATCGGAAGGCCCCCGGTTGATAAACATTCATATACGTGTTAAATAAGTTGGATCCGTGGGCTATAGTATATTCCCTTTGACAAGGTAGATGAACAACTGACTATTTGACGACAAGACAAGGGAGAGTCCAGATTGATTGGTGTCGCATTTAATTGCTAAGTGGATGTACAATGATTGGATCTTTAATTATGAATCTTTAATAATTGGCCACCGAACATGAAATCGCATGTGCTCGTTTGTCATTTGGGTGGGACATATTTCAGAAAATATTCATAACCACATAATATATTTTAAAAAAGCAATTCAGTTTTTGGTAAACAGTGGCAGATCCATAAATTTTTTATAGCGAATTTATCAAACTGTAACCAAATTAACTGACTTAATAAAACCAAATTAGCCAATCCAAACAATTAACCGATGGTTAAAACAACTCTAATTAATTCTTATCCTATTGAGTTTTTGTGACAAACTTTTCATATTACAACAACATTATTGATTTGGTTTTAATGGAAATCCAGCTTCGATTCTCCATCCTTATCTCACAATACCACGTAATCTAGCTTTAAGCTAATCATAATGCTACAATATGAGCTATATCTCCCATAAGTTACTAGTTTTAAATCAACTTTCCCACATCAGTTTGTATGGATTTTTTTCCCTTGATATATGCACTAAGAATCAATAGAAAAAATAAAATCAAACTAATAGGAAATTAAGGAATTGAGAGTTTGCGTAAATTGTTTTGAAGTTTACCTAATTAAAGATCAAACAACTTAAAAAATTAGAAGTTGATTATTTCACATCTTCACTTTATTGAAATCCAAGGGTAGGTGCTGCATTGTGTTCTGGAACCCAAAATTGGGCTTAAGGGTATGTTTGGCAAAAATTAAACTGGTAGCTGGTGGCTGGAAGTTGGTAGTTAGTAGCTGTAGCTTTTTAAATATATTTTAGTGTTTGGTAGAGTAGCTGAAGCTTTTAATAAAATGTATAAAATGACCAAAATAGGCATAATTAAAATCTTGTAAGGAAGGTTTTATTTTTTATTTTATGATAGAATCGGTATTTGTGTCATTTACTCATTAAAAGCTTGCAGCTATTAGAAGTTTTTTCTTAAACGCTAGTACTAGTAGCTTTTCAATATAGAGCTTTTTCTCCTAATCTAAAAGCTTAAAGCTCATTCAACCAAACAAAGTTTTTATTAAGGGTATGTTTGGCAAGGAGCTTTTAAGAGCTTTTAGAAGCTACAAGCTTTTAAGAAAAAACTCATACTCAATAAAAAGCCTTGTTTGGTTGAAGGATGTGGAAGCTTTTAAGTTGGAGAAAAAGCTCTATAGTGAAAAGCTACTAGTACTAGCTTTTAAGAAAAAACTCTACTAGCTACAAGCTTTTAATTAATAAATGACATAAATACCCATTCTTAAAAGCTTGAAGCTCATAAAAGTTTTTAAAATCTCCTTACCAAACATACCAAATTTATTTAGAACAAAAAGAAAAAAAATAATAATAATAAGTGACAAATTCAAGGCTCAAACTCGTGACTCTTTCATCGTAAAAGAGATGCTTTATACATTACACCACTTTTGTTTATAGTTTCACATCATATTATATTATCAACTCCAGTTTTGTAATATATGACGTTTATGTAGGGATGGCAATGGGTTAGGTTTGGGTAGGGTATTGGTAATACCAAACACGTATCCATTTATAAAACCGTATACCAAACCCGACCCGATACCCATCGGGTATTCGGTATACCCACGGGTATCAGGTATACCCGTTATTTTATTAAAAAAAATACCCATTGAGATTTGTAGTAGAAAATACCTATAAAGTTTGGATGTTTAATTCTTCTATAACAGTAATGAATAGGATTGGAGGAAGTTTGGAAATAATAAATTTATAAGGAAATGATATTTTAGAAATACAAAGAGACAAACATATACTAAATGTGTGTATATATATATATATATTATAAATAAATTATATCGGGTATTTTTGTGGGTAATTGGATATCCATATATCGGGTAATCGGGTCGGGTATCGTAATATACCATACCCGAACCAGAAAAAAATAAAATTTTAAATCCAAACCCAGATCTGTACCCATCGGGTATCGGGTATACCCGTCCCAAATATTTCGAGTTTCAGGTTCTTTTGCCATCCCTACGTCTATGTCTATTACAAATTTGAAACGAAACCGTGTAAGTAGATGTGCCCCTGTTGGTATACAAGTTACATATTTACATGTACATTCACGTGTTCTTATCTGAATAAAATAAGGGCCTGTTTGGTAGCCTCTTAATGAGGCTCTGAACCATAGTTTTGATTGATTCAGCATTCAGACTGTTTGTTTCAACCTAAAAAAGGCTCTGAATTGAATGGTTAAGAGCTGAACCATTCAGACTTGGTGGATAGTTGAACCATTCAACACTTAATCATTCAGAGCCGCTTAACCATTCAAACATTTTAATGATTCAACACTTAATTAATCAACCTAACAGCCCCTAGATAACATAATTTGTAAACATATTTCAGTGAGTCAAATTAGAAGTTAATATAACCCTGTTACATAGTTACGTCCCTGAACTAATATTATAACTCGTTTTGTAAGATCAAACCATACATTATGGACACAAATGATAATATGTTATTGTGATTAATATAATTATTATTTGTCGGGTTTGTGTTCCATAATGTTAGAGCTTCATAAGGAACCAAACAATATCCAAAATGAACTATGTAATAAATTCAAAGTGGAAACGTATCGTCTAAGATTTAGGGGCTGTTTGGTAGCCTCTTAATGGGGCTCTTAACCATTCAGTGTTGAATGATTCAGTATTCAGCGCGTTTGTTTCAGCCTCTGAATGGAATGGTTAAGGGTGGATCATTAAGACTTGGGATGTTGCTGAACCATTAAGCACTGAATCATTAAGCACTGAACTAGGCTGAACCTTAATGAAACTCTTATACAATGTGGGACAAGAAAACTAACAATTAAGAGATCCAACTTAATGATTCAGCACTTAACCATATAGACCTCTTAACCATTCAGACCTCTTAATGATTCAGCACTTAATCAACCAAACAGCCCCTTAATATTATTTGCTGAGTAATTCATTGTTCATTTAGATTAATTTGGTTAATTTATCATGTTATTTGAAAGATAATATTAATATTTTCTACTAAGTTTATTTTTGGAAGTCAAGTAAGGTAAGGGTAGTGCTCTAGCGGTATCTGGATAGTTTATAGAGATCGTTGGTTGGAATCTCATTCGTGACAAAATGTCATGCATGAATTAGGGGTTTACTATAGTGGACCTTCTAGCTTGGGTTTCCCCTAAGCTGGTGACAGGCCATGTCACCAACCAATAGCTGCAATTGACAAAAGTCAGATCACAGTAGTGACTAAGTTCGTATTCACAGTAACAACCAACTATTTCAAAGACAATTCACAACATAGTTGGGTTGTTTCAACAAAATGTTTTGATGGCCCGTTGCTTATTAGACACAATCTTTAGTCTATTTAGGTCATGGGTTCAAAACAGAAACATACATACCAGTTCTTGACTTTCCAAAATTATCCAATTGAGATTTCGATTACCGCATCGAAAACTTCAAATTGAATATTATAAGAAAATTAATAAAGATTGTCATGGAAATTACCTACACTATAGTCTACATCTACAACCTTGTCTTTTTGCATAAAATTAATTAGAATTATATCATAGGGACGATGCGTTACATTACACCTTTGATATAATGATTTTGTTCCTACTGATATATATGGCATTTATATGCTTTCCTTCCTATGTGAATATTTACATGTTTCACACTCTTCAATGTGTTCCATTCGCATGTTGTTAAGCTCTACCCAAAGAAGATTGATTACACACATCAAGAATGTTATTCTTATCATATGGAGTACATAATTTCTCATGTTTCTCACTGTAATAATTTTAAAAGTTCTTCACATTAATCTTGAACATCTAAAAGCTAACCTATAACTTAGTTGTCGTTCCTTAAAATAAAAAAAAAAATTTAAAAAAAAGGAAAACTTGATTAGTTCTCTTAATGCAAACATAGCTAAATCTTTAATATTAACATCAAGTGGTCATGTAAAAAACAGTGGCGGATCCAGGTTTGTTTTTTTAAGGGGTGCGATCGGGGGCTTTTTCCAAACTTTCAAAGGGTGTGATCGGGATTTTCACCTATAAAATACACTAAAAAAATTTTCAACCGAACACTTTGGGTTGTACTTAGCTACGCCCTAGTAAAAAACCTTAGGCCATGGGGTGTACAATACATTTGGAGCTAAGAGTGACATGACATATTAATTGTCTTTGCACACCACTCCCTCCTTGTGTTAAAGGATATTAAAAGAGTTATTTGTTAACATGTTAATAGGATGCCAAGACAAACACCGAATTATTTTGTTTCCTTTTTTAAACAAACATCATTAAAAGGTATGGTCATGTAAAGTTAGACCATTTCCTTAGGGGGGAAGGGGCAAAGCAATCTCCTCCTCTTCGGTCCAACGAACAATGGTGGAGTTTGGTCAGAGGCTGTGACGGTAGAGCTCGGTGGAAATTGGAATTTAAGACGGTGGAGCTCGGTGGGAGGATGTGACAGTGGAGCTCGGTGGGAGGATGTGACAGTGGAGCTCGGTGGGGTATGGCGGGTGAAAACGACGGACGGTTGTGCTATTTATAAATAAATATTTGGGTAAAAAATAAATAATTTTTTGACCGTTTCTGAATGGTCAATGGCGGAATGGTCAAAAAATTATATGTTTTCAACCATTGCAACTTGGCAAGGTGTAAGCGACCTGCTTGGTTTTTTTTAACGAAGTCGGGAGCGTGGCGGCGGTGTAGCCGTTCGGCTACGGTAGACGACCGACCCTAGCTGACGAGTGCCGGTCCCGTTAGCACATTATGTGTTGGGTGGATATATAGTTTTAGTGTTTATTAATGTTTTATAAATTAGGTTAGCGAAGGTTTCAAGTTCACATGTGTACCGGCACATGTCCAACTCCAGCAACATGTCCACATGAAATATGCATTTTTAGATTAGTTCGGTACAACCTTATTATTTTATGTTTTTCAAATCTTATAGCATTTTTATGTATATTCAAGTTTCTTTATCGGACTTTGTAGCCTTGCAGATCAAAGAACAACAATATAATATTCAAAAAGTTTTGCCTGTCCATGTTTTCAAAAAGATTGCTCAAATTGCATTTAGTTTTTATCTTAAAATAAAATGAATAATAAAAAATAAATAAAAAAAAAACAAATCAGACAGGTTATCACAGAGCTTTATATTTATATACTATGCTAAAATAAACGAATGTTCAGAGAACAATTTGAGTTGAGGGATTTGATTTATGTTTTGCCGTCAAGATTCACAAGTACTTTATATAACATCGTATATTAAAACTACTACTATATTATTATTTAATTACAAGTAAATTTTCCGCACGTAACTACGGAAAAAAACACCAAAATAAATTTAAAACAAAAGGCTAAGAGCTAAAAAGTTACATGTATCATGAAAAAAATGTTAAAGAACAATAAGAGGGTGTTTGGAATTGAGTTTGGAAATGCAAAAGTGTTTTTAGTCAAAAGTGCTTATTGACTTATGACTTTTTGAAAAGGACTTTTAAAAAAGTGTTTGGATTAGCTTTTGGGATGAGAAACGTCAAAAAGTCAATATAATGTTATTTTTTAAGTGTTTCGCTTAACTTATTGTGAATATTGGTTGTATAGATAGTAGATTTGTAATTTTTTTTCAAAAGTCAAAAGCCAAAAGCCAGGATTTCTAACTTTTCAAAAACAACTTTTTCACCCTTAAAAGCTAAAAGCCAAAAATCAAAACAGAAAGTGCTTTTGGGTTACACAAACAGCTTATTGACTTATTGGCTTTTCCAAAAAGCCAATAAGTCAATAAGTTGTTTTGAAACTCAATCCCAAACACCCTCTAAATTTTATTTTAAGATGATAAAAACATCAAAATTCAATATATTGAGTCAGCGTGATTTTGAACAAAACTTACATTAAAAGATAAAAAAAAAATAGGTTTGTCATAAAGGTAAAAGAAAATAGACGGTATTAGAGTAGGTTTAATTTTATATTATCAAAACATAGATCATGTATGTTAATATTAACCTTTAATGCAAAAAGGTAAAATATTATTTAGACAAAGTTACAGAATTCAACTTTTATTTTTGGCCAAAATTGCAGGTTTCAACCTTTGTGTTTCATTTGCACCCAAATCAACCTTTACCTATTGATTTTACTACAGGTTCCAACCTTTGTAGCTAACTCAGTTAATTTTCTTGGTTAAGTCCCCTCACATGCAAGTCATGTGAGGACATTTTGGTCTTTTCACATCCCATGTTTGTGTTAAAAAAAAATACCAACCCTTCTTCTTCAACCTCTCAAAACCCAGACGTGTAACCTCTCATCTTCACCTCCTTGTCTACCACTAAACTCGCATCCAAACACCCTCTACTGGTAACCACCTATAAAAAAAACCCCATCTTCTTCTTTGTTCTGCACAAACAAACTGAACACACACCTAGTGTGTGTGTGTGTGCCGAGAGTTCAGCCAAAAGTCACCGGTCCGGTGACTGGCGTCGGTGGTCCTCGTCATCTCCGGTAAGTTCCCTCTCCGACAACCTCCTTTCTCCTCTGTTCTGTACCGATAACCATCGATCATCACCATCCGATTTCATCTTCACCATCGAACCGCAACCCTTCCTTATGTTTCTGTTATGAATCCCAGTAACACCCATCTTCATAATTAAACCCAACCCGTAACCCTTATATTCTGTCCCGATAATAACCTAGTAACCCTCGTCTTCACCATCATAATCCACCGATCGACCTTGTTCTTCCCTATGTTCCAGTGACCTACAACTATCGTCATAATATAACCCGGCCTTTTATCAGATTACTGTCACACATACATCGATATGTGTGTGTGGTGTTGTGTCCGTGAACAGAAGATAAGAGTGAATCGGACGAGATTGTTATATATAACAATTGATATTTATTTGAGTTTGTAAATAGATATAATAATTGATATTTATTTTGGGTTTGTAAAAAGATAGAGGTGAAATGACAAAAATGCCTCACATGTCTTACATGTGAGGGGACTTAACCATAAAAATTAAATGAGTTAGTCACAAAGGTTGGAACCTGTAGTAAAATCAATAGGTAGAGGTTGATTTGGGTGCAAATGAAACATAAAGGTTGAAACCCACAAGTTTGGCCAAACATAAATGTTGAATTATGTAATTTTGTCTATTATTTATAAAATGTAAGATGTCAAAAGCATAAAGTTCCTATACCTTGAAAATTCTCATAATAGTAAAATACATATGTACATTAATCAAAATGATAAACATAAAAAAATACTTAATAAATAAATTACAACCAAAATCACTAAATAAAAGTAAGTATATAAATTATTAATCTTTAAAAAATAAATATATAAGTCATTGGATTAGGTTCATTTGAGAACCCACTTGAGTTGCGAGAACTTGAGAACTCCTCTAGACCAATGACACGACGACACATATGCATCTTACAATTATAATAATAAAGGGTAAGAAAGTAATTTACCCTCCCCTCCCCTACCCTACCCTACCCCACCCCACACCTTTCTATTTTCTAAAGCTGCAGATTCTTTTTTTTTTAAAAAAAATCATCATCATCTCAATCACTCTCATCTCTCTCTCTCTCACACACACACACAATTCTCTCTCTCTAACACACACACAGGTCTCTCTCTCTCTCTCTCTAACACACACACACACACACCCATTTATCTATCTCTAACACAGACACGACTCTCTCTCTCTCTCTCTGTATCTCTCTCTCACTCTTATGGCTGTGGAGGTTTTTTTAAGGGGGGGGGTCATGGTGGGGCAGGGGCGGAGGACGGTGGTGGGACGGTGGAAGCAAAACAGATCTGAAACAAGGGTGTTTTGGAGGTGAAACAGATCTGAAACAGGGGGCGGAGGACGGTGGGACGATGGTTCTTGGTGGAGGCGAAACAGATCTGAAGTAGGGGTTTTTGATGGTTCTTGGTGGTTCATTGGGCTCTGAACAGATCTGGAGGCGGAGGTGGTCTTGGTGGGGCAGGGGGGCGGCGGACAGTGGTGGGACGGTGGTTCGATGATGGTGACAGGGGTGTTTTGGTGATTGTGGTGGGATTGTGAATCGATGATGGTATGTTGTTATTATTATTATTATTATTATTACTACTACTAATATTATTATTAATGATTTTTTTCATGGTTTTTTTTTTGTGTGTGTGAACGAAGATGATGATGGGAAGAAGATGATGTTGGTGAAGATGATGGTTTTTTTTTTGTATAAGGTAAATAAACAATGGTGTAAAACTTTTGAGTTGTGTGTAGTATAGGGTGTGTAGTATGAATGTATAGATGTTTGGTTGTTTTACATTAATGTAATACATTTTTGTTGATGTTGTGGGGCATTTATAGTGGTGTAATACGATTGAATAGATGTTTGTTTGGTTTTTACACTGGTGTAAAATAATTACACTCGTGTAATACGAATGTAGTAGTTTTGTGTATGGTAGATTTACACTAGTGTAAATCATCCTCATCAAGTTTATCTGATTATTTGTTTTAAAAAAAGTAAAAAATTAAAAAATAAAATATAGTTTAAAAAAATATGATATTTTGAATTATTGAATAAAAAATTAATATGATATTATATTAATTATTTCTTTCACAAGGTGTTTTTACCTTAATACCCTTAATGTACTTTATTAGATTAAAATATACATAATACAATTTTAATTATCATGTAAAGACAAAAAACCTCAAGATTTAATCTCAACCATTGGATTGAGAAGATCAATGGTCTAGAAGACTTCCTATGGTTCTCGCAACTCAAATAAGTTCTCAAAATAACCCAGCCCATAAGTCATTAATCTCATAATTATTTTTATATAGGTAAGAAGGGTAGGTTTGAAAAAAAAATTGGATGAAACATGATTTCTTCAAAGACATTTGATAAGCCATCTTGTAACACCCCAACCGATGGCGGAGTCATCGAGGTGCCACGTAGTGACGATTGTTCAATAGCTCATGGACTAAAAGTGTAAATATTGATACATTGATTAAATAGTTTATTACACTGAAATGAAATACAATGATTCTAAATGTCAACTAAACTGAAATAGAATGAATCCAAAATCTAAGTAAAATTTCAAAAGCTTAAAAGTCATCTCATAAATAACCTGAAACATGTACGAAAATAGTATATGTCAATACAAAATGTATTGGTGAGCATACCCTGTTTTGAATACATATAGTAGAAAAAGTGTTTAGCAACTCATGTGTTGTATACCGTTTGCAAATATGTAATAAGTAGTATCAGTCAAAACCAACCCTAAGACAATAGAATAAGACAACACTTTGAAAACCATTTTTAGTATAATGAATCACAAGACAATGACCAAGGTCTCTCAACAGAGTCACAAGGGGTATATACCATAGTACTATTCATTGAAATGCAAGGCCACAACGGTTAATGATTTTGACAGCCATAGATACACACAAATTAACGTAAAGCAAACACACATGAAAATTTCATTTAGTAATAGAATAACATTGTGTCATAATGTACATGAATAGCCCCAAAAGAGTAAAACATGAAAAAGGGGAAAGATATACTCACAGTTTGCGAAAGTGGTCAAATCCAACTTAAGTTGACGTGAGTTAAGAAATGGGAATTCCGAGGAATTCAACCTACAATGTATATGAATACTAATAAGGATATGTCTAAGTGTCTAAAGTATCTAGGGTCTAAGGCATTAGGGTTTGCTAAGTCGATTTGGGGAATTAGAGTTTTTATGATGAATCGCATTAATGTAAAAGTTGTATGTAAAAAAATATTATATCAAAGTTTGTAAATGTGGTTTATAATTATTAACAATTGAATATTTAGATAAAAATATGTTTGAATAATTGAGGCAAAATAATTTAGTTAATTACTTTAACTAAATTAAAATAAATACAATAATCCCAATTGTATAAATAAATAATTATGAACTACACAATGGTCCAACAAATAATATCTAATACTTTCCAACATAAGAATATTTCTATTTTATAAGAAAAGTATTTATAAAATAGATGTTGAAATAGGATAAATAAATAAATGTTAAATTATGTCTATTTAAACGTAAATAAGACTAAAAAAATACAAGACATGATCCAAAAATATTATTTTTATAGAAAATGAAAGTTTTCTGATGTAAATTAAGAAAAATAATTTTCTCATAAATTTTCTCTATTTATTTGCATTTAAAACTGATTTAATGAATTTAAATCATGTCTAAATGATTAAAAAAATAGAAAAATCAATAAAAATAGATGTTTTCTAAAATAATAATTTTTATTTCAGTTCATATAATTTCCCAAAAAGTTTGAGATTAAAATCATTAAAAATGAATTTTTTATCAATTAATTATGATTAAAACAATTTAATCCAATAAAAATAGAAAAATAAGACATTTTCCAGAAAATAAAAATGTGTCAATTTTCTATGAGGTGTCAAGAAGCTACACCTAAATTTTTATAATTTTTGGGTAGAAATTGAATTTAATATGAATATTCTAAGTTTTCAATGTATATGAACATATACATAAATAATGAATAATTGTTTTAGATTAAAAAAAACTCAAAAAAAAAAACGTGGGGCTGCAGGGACTTGAACTCCAGACCCACATATGGAATGCATGCACACTAACCACTAGCCCACATATTATGTTTGTTAATTTGCTTGAAACAGATTAAACTTATATACTTGTTGGTAGTTCATCTTCTTCCCCAAATTACTCAATAACCCTAACCCTAAGTTGAAATTCAATAACGCAATTAAGACACGAATAAAACAATTTGTAATAAGGGGCTTTCGATTAGAAACTACTAATGAACAAAACGGCACAAGAAAAAGAGGCTTACAATAACGAATACTAGTCGAAACGAAAGATTTTCAGACGCGAACATGGACCGAATTGCGAAGGCTTCTGGACACGTTCTGGAACAAGTTTTATGTGGGTTTAGGACGAGATGAAATGCAGAAAACTAATGGTGGGTTGGGTATATATAATGGATGTTTAAAGACGCGTTTTGAGGCGTTTCTTTTAGGAATTTCGGTCGGTTAGTACTTCAACCGATTTAATCCTCATTAAAACTTGTTATTGCGTGAATTAAACCTTGTAAGGGACCTGTAATTGATAGAGAAAACGTTTGGTGACAATTAAACGGGTTAAAACGTGGACTTGAACGTTGACCGGAATAATTTCCGGCCGCCGGAAATACACCCGCCGGAAAAACGGTTTCAGCAGGGAGCTTCAGTCTTGTTTTTTTTAAACTTTCATGACTAGTCATAAATGGTCCCTCAACTGTAACTACGTTAGTTTATTTATTTTATGGTTAGGTTTTTCTTTTATAAAAACTTAACCAAGTTAACTAGATTAACTCAAAATGTTTTTAAAGCTTTAATAACCTGATTTTTTTTTATAAAATCTATTCCAGAAAACGTTTCAGCACGTGCATTTGATTAAAACGAAGTTACCATCTAGAATAAATACAAATGATAAATTTTTAGTTTGCTCTAAAATAAAATTTGAAAACGACGAAACTTACAGGACTATAATGAAAATATTTGAAGGGCTATTATTGTCAATTAGATGAAAGACGAGGGTGACGGATGTCACACATCTTAATTTTAATGTAAAATTACAAATCTATCTATTCTGCTTAATAATGTTATATATATATATATATATATATATTAGAAATGGTGTTATTAGTTTAAGATTCAATGATTAGCTATTAACATGACATATTGACATTGCTATTAACATGACATGTTACATCAAATTATTTTAGGTACATGTCTTATTATTTTTTCGCAAAATAATTATTTTAGGTACCTCTCTTATTATTTTCTTCGCATTATTTTGGTAGGGTTTCTTTGTGGATAAGAGTGGGGTGTTTTGCCATTGAAACTTTGACCAAGAATTATATTATAAAATAAACATATCTAGTGTCCGTCTAAAGCTCGGCGACCTCACTCAAAACAAAAATGTTGGTCTCTACTAGACGCTTGCATCAGTTGTCACTGAAACTTATTGCCTTCCTGAAAAACGTATAAAGCCTAGACGCTTGAATTAGATACCCTAAAATTTAGCCCTTTCAATGAAAAACGTCTAAAACCTAGACCCTTGCATTTGATGCCTCTAAAACTTTAGCCCATTCTACTGAAAAACGTCTAAAGCCTAGATGCTTGCATCAAATGTCCCTGAAACTTAGTCCCTTCAACTGAAAAACGTCTAAAGCCTAGAAGCTTGCATCAAATACCCCTAAAACTTAGCCCAATACACTGAAACATCTAGATACCATCCTCTTCATACACATGTCCTTTTTTACTACCTCTTGTTTTTTTGTGAAGTCTTTGAACGTTAGATACTAAAGGTGTTTATTTTAACTTTGATGCTTGGTCACTATTTTTGTAATTTCCAATGAAAAAAGGGTAAGAAAAACAACCTGCTAATTTCCAAAAAGATGGGGAAAAGAAGATAAACTTGGAGAGGCAACCAATTTCCCGTTGACAGTCCACTAAATTAATTATTGTATCAAATGTGTGATGGATATGATGTGACATGGTTATTGGTGAAATAAAGTATTTATTAAACCAAAACTCTTCATATTTATGCTATCTATTTAGAATTCCAAATGAACTGAGTAAATACAAAAACAAAAAAGTTTTGTTTGTGTTCATTTATTAAGAAAATATTATATTTATGATTTGTTTATGAACACGTAATGAACGAGATATTCAATTCTTTTTACAGCCCTAAATGAACGTTCATATGCGGTTGAAAGTACAAGGTTTTGCGTGTTTAAGATTGAATTTTTATGTGATTTTATAGTTTTGGACACACTACTTTGATAAGGTTCAAGTTTGCGTTTCGCAGGTCTAACGGAGTTTAAGGTGTATTTCGTAGCTTAACGAGATCTTGGAATGGAGCTAGGTGGATGCAAGATGGAAAAAGGAAGAAAATCAGATAACTTGGAGAAGTCCTATCGGCGATTGGCTCCCAAGCCATCGTCGAAGCCTTCCATTCGCATCAGCAACACCGTCTACAGTAGGTACTCACGTCGGTAAAACCATTTGCGTCGGTGATTGAACCCTTCCCGTCGGCGACGGGTCGGGCAATCGGGTATGGGATTAGTTTTTATTTTTTTCGCGAGTTTGGGACGGGTTTGGGATTTGATGATATACCCGTTTACCCGACCCGATTACCCGATAAAGTATACCCGTTTACCCGATTAGATACCCAAAATAATTTCTAATATATCTTTTTTTATATGTATGCATAATATATCTAATTGTACATCTACGTTGTCATCTTATGCTAAAATTACCAAAAAGTTAGTGTATACTATTTGTTATCTATGTCTTTGATTGTTTTTATATGATAAGTATTTTATATTTATACATTGGAATCATTTACATATATATTTAATAATGGTAAATGTAATTGGTTAATAGTTACCTAATAGATGTCAGTCGAGTTTTTGGTCGGATATACTCAATGAGTAAGTTTTAAAAATTAATGGGTTTACCCGAAACCCGCGGGTATACCCTATACCCGGTGGGTAATTACCCGACACAAACCCGATGGGTTTTGGGCCGGGTTTGGGACAAGCATACCTAATCGGGTATGGGGTTGGGATTACCTAAACCCGTCCCAAACCCGACCCATTGCCATCCCTAATACGCGGTTGAAAGTACAAGGTTTTGCGTGTTTAAGATTGAATTTTTATGTGATTTTATAGTTTTGGACACACTACTTTGATAAGGTTCAAGTTTGCGTTTCGCAGGTCTAACGGAGTTTAAGGTGTATTCCGTAGCTTAACGAGATCTTGGAATGGAGCTAGGTGGATGCAAGATGGAAAAAGGAAGAAAATCAGATAACTTGGAGAAGTCCTATCGGCAATTGGCTCCCAAGCCATCGTCGAAGCCTTCCATTCGCATCAGCAACACCGTCTACAGTAGGTACTCACGTCGGTAAAACCATTTGCGTCGGTGATTGAACCCTTCCGCGTCTGCGACGGGTCGCTCTAACACAAAACCATTTTTTATGAAAATTTAAGGGGGGATCTTTATAGGATTTTGACCATTGACTTAAAAGAAAACTATAAGGAACAATACTGGGGGATCTCAAACATCATCTTTCATTCTCGTAACACCTCCGTATCATTCCGTAACACCAAAATCATCCATAATCATCACTATAATTCATCATTAAACCAAACGTAAAACCATCATTTACCGTTCATAAACCTTAGATCCCCAATATTTCTCATGGCCATTTCTTCCATCCTTTTCGTCACCATTGAAGCTTCTCCGGTCATGAGCGCCTAGTCTCCTTTGGAATCACCCGGTGTAGACTTGTAACTTAGTGATATATCATAAATTATACATCTTTTTATATCAAATTATTACCTATTTATCATAATACTCTCTTGTAATTTCATTGATTTTGGTACTCATTTGAGTTGTTTGTGAAATTATAGGTTTGGGCAGCATCCCGGTGAAGAAACGAAGACTTTTGGTGCATTCGCGAGCAAAAGCAACAAACTGTCAAATAGTGCACGGCCTTGCACGAGCATGTGCACGGTCGAGCGCATCTAAACTAAACCAGAACTGCCAGTGCACTATCAAACACGAGCTGATAAAGGAGATCGAGCACGCGCACAGTCATGCACCAATGACTGCACGGTTGTGCACCTTCAGACCAGACAAGTCAAACACTACCGGTGCTCGTGATCGTGCAGGGCTATCTCGGAAGCGCATGTTCGTGCACCCCTTTATGCACTTGGCTCGAACTTACCGAAAATGGCAACAAACAATATGCTGCAAAAGAAAGCAAACATTGTGCTTACCGTGCACGGTCTTGCGCTTTTCTAAAATTTATATAAAAAGAGCTATTTCTGTCTAGAAACGTGTGTTGGGGTCCTAGCCGAAGAGCACCATAGGAGTCTTGGAGCATAACAAAGCACTTTGGAGCATGATTCCTTCAACCTCCTTGCCTTGCTTGTTTATGGTTTGCCATTTAACACATAAAAACATGATTTTTGTAAACTTAGCAAATTGGGTTGTTGTACTTGTAAGCCTTATGGGCTAAACACCTTTTGTTATCTAAACTATGATGAACCTTTTGATTATGTATTGTGATAATTCTAAGACATGATGGGATTTAGTTTATGTTAATCTTTATGATGAATTCGTAGTATTGTTCTTAGAATTTTGTACATGTTTAAAGTTCATAATCCATGTTAGTTTGGTAAATGTTTCCTCATGAATGTTGGAAACCCCATGTGTAGATGTTGATTATTGAATCTTGTTAGTAATAATTAGGTTCACAACATGAAACTAGGAAAGGTAATTGTTAACTAACTTGAAATGAAGAACTTAAACATGTGTGGAATCTTGCACTAGATTTGCAGAAATGATAATGGTGTTGTGTTAGATTCTAAGGTTGATAAAAGTTGTAAGTTAGTAGTTTAGGCCAAAATTGGTATCTTACAACTTTTAAACCTTAGATTTGTCACTTGAACAAGATAAATGCTTATCTACATAAAAACACTTTTAGGTGATTAAATTGTTGTTCAAATTAATTTTCCTTACGTTGTCGAGTTAGGAATTTTGACAAATGAATAACTCGTATTTAAAGATTAACTTAAACACTACAAAACGGGCTTCAAAGAATATTCTAGGTGATTAAAGTGTTTTTGTCATTTTAATTTTCCAAAGAACTGTATAATTAAGAGACCTTGATTGGGACTTAATTATTAGAGAGTTTTGTCTTGCCATCATTTCTTACTCTAGGAACATTACATGTCATTAGTGGAATCTTAGTTTAGATGACTTTTAATTAGTATTTTTTTCAAATTCGTTTATTTTTAGTATCATTTAATATTTAGAAATTTTAACTTAGAAAACTCAAACCTAACTGTTGAAAAGGCTCTACATTAACGAAAGTTTAGTATTGAGAAACCGGGTCCACAAATTGATATCCGGTTCTTACCATTTAAATCATATTACTTTTTGATATGTGCACTTGTCTCTCGTATGTGTAGTTTAATTTAAGGTAAAAACTATTTTAAAACTAGAAATTGTGTGAATAAATATCTTCAATATATATATATATATATATATATATACACTTCACACACACCACTTAGGGTTCTTGAACTATTGGGTATTTTCTTATTTAATTTGTAATTAAGTATTTGAACAAACATGTGAAGTGTTTTAATCTTGTTTTAAATTCACTTTGATAATTGTTTCTTGTGCCAATTACTAATGAAATGAATTCGGTTAATTATGCTTTAACATGTCATTAGGGCTTGTATGTTCTAGAGTAATGAAGTGTAGTTTTGTCCATCATTGATGTCGATGAATCTTGACACATAAGCCTATTGAAACAACTAACTCGTTAACTCTCATTGCAATAATCTATTTAATCCCATTGTGATAGATTTCTTTTTGGTTCCAAGATTGACTCTTCTTTCTGGTTCCAAGATTGACTCTCATTTCAGGGGTGGCACGAGCTTGGGTTGTCGGCGGCATTAAGTTGTTTGTTGAACCCGGTGTGATCTCTATTTTTATAATCATTGTTTACAATCAATTATTTTCATTCAACTCTTTATCATTAATCAAGTTATTGTTTTTATCTTTGCAATGTGAATCTTGAATTATTATTTGGTTCACAACTTTCAAATCAATTTCATAAATAAACAATTTGCAACTTCATAATTAAATTAACATCTTCATCAAGTGACATTTTTCTCAATCAACCTAAGATCTTATTCGCCAACCACAGACTCTTCATGGCTCGACACCCTTATTACCACTATCTATACAAGTGAGTTAATTAGGACTTATAAATACTATTCATGAGTGGACCGCGACTTCCGATCAAACATGTTCGAGTTCGTTTGTGTTTATTTGTTAACTTTATGCGCTAGACAAAAGTGAATACAAACAAACATAAATAAACTTTCATGAAAACAAGTGAAAATAAATAAACATTCATGAACACAACTAAACGTAAACAAACACAAACAAGCGTTAACGAACCACATATAATAAATTTCAAATAAAATCGACATCTTTCATCATAAACATTACGTTGAATAGCTCAATATATACTAACCCGATATTCTAAAAATATTTGACATGATCTTGATCACATAATTACCATAAAATAATATCCTAAAAACACAAAATTATCATATTAAACTTGAAGTTCTCAAGTAATCAACCTAAAATACCAGTTAATTGAGATAAGTGAAGTAAAATTAATATGTAACACACTTATATTTATCAACCAATTATAACTTTTTCAAATCATTTTGACTCATCCAATATTCACCGAAACACAATTAGGTTGATTCAGACAATCAGACTATAGTAGAATCGAGCATAAAGCTCTGATACTAGTTGAAATTCCATTTTTTAAGATTGGATCTCAAATTCTTTTATGTGAGTGAATCTGGCCGGTGTGTGAAGTGCAGAATCAACACATTTTTATTTCTAAAATTTCATAATTTGCCAGGCCTTTTGATTTTCCACTTGTTATTGAATATTATTCAATTGTTTAAAGTTTGAAACACCAAATTCAATCCCACTAGTAGCGAGTATAGGTACAATTTCAAATTTATTGTTGATTATTTCCTTTATTAATTAACTTAGCATTAACTTATTCGATTTCATCACCACTATTGTATATAGATGTAATTTAGATACTGCCCTGGGCCAGCCTGTACTGATTACTTATTCTACTTGGATTGGGGATCTCCCCAGATGAAACCCTCACATGTGGTAAATATGGCTCCGACAGGTAGTTACGGTAATTGCATTTTTTTTACATTTATGTAGACCTTATATCAATGCGAAATTCTTTAAATGAAAAAAGAAAAGCATTTTAAAAAATAATTATTTTATTTGGGAGAAATTTGACAACTTCAAATATGATTTTTTCTAAGGAAAATAAACCTTTTAAAAAATTAATTATTTTTATAGGGAAGAAATTTGACAACTTTTAAATATGATTTTTGCTAAGAGGGTATGAAAAGGGGGTACGTTTAGCCCAACACATAACAAATAACAATTTGAAATCTTAGAAATTTGAGATTATTAAATGATTAGAACTATTAAAGTTATAATCAAGTATTTAATAATTCAAGTCTGCTTGGTGCAAGGTGGGTGTGATATATGCATTCGATATTCGGGACCTACTTTCCTTACATACTTTCACAGCTGGATCAAAGAAGGGGAAAAAAGTGTTTTATGCGATTTGTTTGACAACCTTATGGTATATATGGAGCTGCAGAAACGATCTAATCTTCAACCAGGTTCAACTATCTCTTCAAAAGATTATAGGTGACATTAAAACTTTGAGTTTCCTTTGGGTCAAGGCATGTGCGAAACTGAGCGCTTTGGATTGGGAGAAATGGCACAGGTTCAACATGTCGAGTATTGTTTAGTTACTTTACTTTGTATGTTTATGTTTGTATATGGGTGGCCATCTTTTTTCTTTCTTTGTATGTTGGGTGATTTGCTAGTTCCCTACTAGCTTGGGTGTTTAATAAAAGTTTGTTTCCGTTAAAAAAAAAGTCTGCTCTTTGGATAGGTTTGGATGAGAATTTCTACATGTAAATAGTTAACCCTATGTTTAGTGGGTAATCGGATAGTCGAAAATTTTGCAATACGATGCTATGCTACAATCTTTGAAATAAGGGAAATTGGATTTTAACACCCTAAACTATTGACAATTGGCCGTTGACGCACTGAACTACAAAATTGAACACCACAGCACTGTACTTTCAACTTATTGGCCTATATCACCCTCAGACTAACCATGGTTATTTTTTGCTGACGTGGCATGGTGACGTGTCCATTTTTGCTGACGTGGCATGGGGAATGAGCTGACATGGCATGTACACATCACCTGCCACGTCAGCAAAAATGGACACGTCACCATGCCACGTCAACAAAAATTAACCATGGTTAGTCTGAGGGTGATACAGGCCAATAAGTTAAAAGTATAGTGCGGTGTTGGTCAATTTTGTAGTTCAGTGCGTCAGCGGCCAATTGTCAATAGTTCAGGATGTTAAAATCCAATTTCCCTTAAAATAAACGTGGCATGTCTTGATGCAGTTTCTAAAAGGGTTGTATGTTAGATAAATTATTATCACACCGGCTAACCGACGTGGATTTGAAATCAACTTCAATAATGAAATTATTTTAGAAACAATAATGCAATTTTATATTCGATTGTACATGTGATAGCTTCCTTTGGTTCCTTAAAATAATGTCCACGTATTTCAAACACAATTATTACTATATTTTATAGAGGAAAAATGTAGACCACCAATGCAGTTACTTCTAATTATCATTAGCTCATATTTCTTGACGTAATTACTTCATACATTATTGAATTTTTCATCATACATCAAGCCTAAGCCTAAGGAGGCTATGTTGTCTTGACATTCTTAAACCTCGGGGGTTTACCCATTTTTCACTCGTTCGGTTAAATAAACACCTAAAAACATAAAATACTTATAAAAGATATATTTATATTTCCCTCTTCTTTTAAAAACACTTTTTTTTAATTGTTTGCCTTTACATTCTATGGAATTTTCAAGTTTTTCACCATCTTAAACATGTGATTTGTCAAAGTGTTGAGGCTTGTTTATTTGTCCCTTATTCATCTATTACATATCAAGTTGTCTTCAAAGCAATAACCTCTTTAAATTCAAATAACCTTGGAAAACTATTATTTTATTCTCTTTAATTTTCAACCCGTATGAATAAACTTTTAAAACTTTGTTTACATATTTTTGCAGTTTTTTTATCTGTTCATCTTACGATAGTTAATGAGGGTATATATGATGTTTTACAAATGGTTTCCTTATTTATTTACCCATTTTGGTATGTTATGTTTGGGATTGATTATTCAAAATAGATTATGCGTTTTGAAAAATCAGAAGTGAAACTGCTAATAGATTATTGCGTTTTGGTAGCCTAAAAAAGTAAAAAACTGAGTCAAAATGCAATTCCAAACACTAAAAACTGATTATCTGCGTTTTTAAAACACAATAATTTAAAAATCATATTCAAAACACAATCCCAAACACTCTCTAACACAATGAACAGTAGTTAGTTGTTTAGAATCTAAACGTTTAAAAAGTTTATACAACCACACCCGAGTATCATGCATTTTATTATTTTACACTAAACAAATATAATTTGATTTATGAACAAGATAAAAACAATAAACAACCCCTTATTTCTCACCTCTTGATGATAACCACGTGGATACACCAAATTCCACGTAAGCACCATTATTAATTTAATCTTTCTCTCTACCCTCACAGAAATTTCGGTTATAAATACCGTTGCTAGCCTTTTGTCCAATCCACGTCCACAAAATATGGCTTCTTCCTCAGATCTTGAAAACCCAAATGCCACATCTTCCCTTCCTTACTCCTACGCCCCATTGCCCGACGGCGAACAAACCATAGTAGATGAGCCCGCCGTCGGGCTCCAGCCCAAAAAGGCACTTATTTTTCTGGTTTGTGCATTTTTGTCCGTAACATTTCTAGTGGCTCTAATAGCCGGAAATGGGCCAGTTGTTCCTAAGGCCTTAAACACCAATGTCACACCTTCAACGATCGAGACACCCACAACGACAACTCCATTGTCCCGTGGGGTGGACAAAGGTGTGTCCGAAAAATCTTTTCGACCTTTGTTGGGTGCGGATAATTCGTATCCATGGAGTTCCAACGTGTTAGATTGGCAAAGAACTGGTTTTCACTTTCAACCCGAGAAAAACTGGATGAACGGTATGTTTCTTAATGTATTCGACTACATTATCGTGCACATAAAAAAAAAAGATTTTTTTTTCCTGAAATAAGTATTTCACATGATGCATGTTGTTACCGACATCATGTGCTGTCTTTTATTTTAAAAATATGAATCTTGGGTCATTAGTATTTTTGTATTGTCTAATTGTTTGTTGTTTATGTTAATTTGGGTTGGCATTGCTCGTGATGGCGATTATCTCTGCAGATCCTAACGGTACGTCTCCAATTGTTGTTCATTTGATGCACCTAACATTTAGCTAGTCTTTTGGCTACAAAAATATTCATTAAATCGTTAGGCATTAGTAATAATCGCATATAAATAACAAACTATTGTCTCGTGTAAAATTTATATGTGTGTATAAATAATAAAAGATCAACTAATATAGTTGTGTAAAAGTTAGGCATGATCACACTTAAAAGCATATATGAATATTTAAAAAAGGTTAATTGTGTGATTTAATTTTTTTTACGTCTCTTTATCCAGGTTGTCCTTAATAAATTATACACATGTTTAATTGTAAAGATGTGCCTTAAAATATGAATATATATGAACGATTTCTGGTTTGTTGTAGCGTTTTAGTTCTACACGGTAACATCTTATTGCTAGTAGTCAAAATTCTTTAAAAAAAAACTGAATTTCTAATAAAACAGTAGGGTTGAGTTTGGCACTGTACTGAGACCGAAAATCGCAAAATATAGGTATTGTACCGAAAAAAATAGGCAGGTCCCAACCCATAAAAAACGGTACGGAATTCGTGTCAGAAATGGTTCAATTATGATACGTTTGGTACCGGGGTTTAATTTCGATACTCAGTACCATTTGCATATTCCGTCAAATAGTTAAAAACACAAGATCTTATCCGTGGTGATTCCAACTAACATTCGCTGGCCCACACACATTTTTGCTGATTCATCATGCATCCTTCCTGGCTAGATCACAAAACCAGACAAGCAATTCCAGATTGACCAATCTAATAATTAAAACCTCTATGCAATTATTGATTTTAATTTATTTAATATGAAAATTTTAACGACAAGTCATAATAAATATGTGATCATTATTAGAATCTCTTAAATAATTAAAATATTGAAATGGATATTCAACAAAAATACAATTCCATCGTTTTAGAAAACGTCCGCTAGTAAAATACTACTGTAATTCAATTTACCTTTTAAATAAACATACTTTAAAGATGTATAAATAATACAGCATAATAATCAAATATAGTATTAAAATATAAAACAGAGGCTATGATAAATACTTTTGTGTTAAACTATTTCCGAAAACTAAAATAAAAATACGGCTTTATTACCTTTTGGCAAGCTCAATATAGCAAGTTAACTAATTATTGAGAACCACTCAGCAACCTAACATATTAATTTCATAGTCGAAAAAGAAGAAAGAGAACACACTTTTTAGGTGTTAAAAGTAATGTTTTTTATAAGCCCCATATCTTAAAAAAATGGATTGGGTGACGGTCACCGTCCAAACATAATATTATAGTAAATCTTAATTAACGGTAAAAAAAACATGTTTCCTTATTTATTTATTTATTTATTTTATATTAATTACCCAAAATTGTTTTAGGTACCATTTTTCTGATATATTGTCTCAAATTATATATTTCAGGTCCTGTTTTCTACAAAGGATGGTACCACTTGTTTTACCAATATCATCCGGATGCTCCAGTGTGGGGAAAAATTGTTTGGGGTCATGCGGTCTCCAAAGATCTAATCAACTGGCGCCACCTCCCGATTGCGATGGAAACCGACCAATGGTACGACGAGCAGGGTGTCTGGACGGGTTCGGCCACCATCCTTCCAGATGGTCAACTTGTCGTTCTCTACACCGGGTCCACCAATGAATCGGTCCAAGTCCAAAACCTTGCCTATCCCGCTGACCCATCTGACCCACTCCTAATCAAGTGGGTCAAATACCCTGGGAACCCAGTCCTTGTCCCACCACCCGGTATTGACAACAAGGACTTTCGTGACCCCACAACCGCGTGGAAAACACCAGAAGGGAAATGGCGAATTACCATTGGTTCTAAGATCAATAAAACCGGTATCTCCCTAGTTTATGACACTGAAGACTTCAAAACTTTTGAGCTTTTAGATGGAGTGCTACATGCGGTCCCGGGTACGGGTATGTGGGAATGTGTTGACTTTTACCCTATTTCAAAACAGGGCGAAAACGGTCTTGATACATCAGTTGATGGACCCGGGGTCAAACATATAGTTAAAGCAAGCATGGATGATGATAGAAACGACTACTACGCCATTGGTACTTATGACGCGTATAAGGGAAAATGGACACCGGATAATCCTAAATTAGACGTAGGAATCGGGTTGAGATACGATTATGGAATATACTACGCCTCGAAGACATTCTACGACCAAAACAAGCAAAGAAGAGTTTTGTGGAGTTGGATCAAGGAGACCGACACTGAAGCCTCCGACATTAGCAAGGGTTGGGCTTCTCTCATGGTAATTTAATAAACCTTACAATTCGTTTTTTTTTCTCATAGTCAGAATCAAGGGGGTCAACGGGTCCGCTGACCCTCTATCACCAATATTTATTGAATTTTTATATATAAAATCACTTAATCAGAGTCTTTTCTCAAGAAAAAAGAAATAGCTCGGCCCCTAGTGGTATGGTGTCCCTCCTTACAAATGTAAGGTTGTGGGTTCGAATCCTTGCAAATGCAAGGTGAGGTGAAATAAAGGTGTAATAAAAATTTGCCGTTCAAAAAAAATAAAATAAAGTTCTGGTTCCACCACTGTTTCTACCAGTATTGAATTATTTGGTTTCTGATTATATTTCTATTTGTTCACAGGGCGTTCCAAGAACAATTTTGTTGGATAAAAAAACTAAAAGCAATATAATTCAATGGCCGGTTGAAGAGATTACCTCATTGCGAACAAATGTGACGGTTTTCAAGAACCTAGTACTGGAAGCCGGCTCACTCGTACCCCTAAACCTGCCTGCAGCATCCCAATTAGACATTGTTGCTGAATTTGAACTTGATGAGGCGACAGTGTCACAAATAAATGGAGCTGATGTCGCATATGATTGTGCTAAAAGCGGTGGAGCTGCAACACGAGGGGCATTAGGACCATTCGGTTTTAGTGTCCTAGCGCACAATGGCCTTGTTGAGCACACTCCTGTCTATTTCTACGTTGCCAAAGGTGTTGATGGAAATCTTCAAACGTTCTTTTGTGCAGACCAATCAAGGTATAAACTTGTTCCATTCTACTTGTTAATTATTGTCACTACTAAAAAAATCCGTTGGTGATCAGTTGGTAAATTATTTTTCTTTTTGTTAGTTTTTATGGGATTTGTCCATTATTACTAATGGATTTTTCCATTAGGGATTTTCCGTCGGTAATACTCATTTGTTTAGCACTGCATGCTCATGCACACACGCGCTTTAAATTTATCAATAATTAACTATTAATGTGTTGATACGCAGATCATCTGCTGCAACCGATGTAGACAAGTCCATCTATGGAAACATTGTCCCAGTATTGAAAGGCGAAAAACTATCAATGAGAATTTTGGTGGATCATTCGATAGTCGAAAGTTTTGCACAAGGAGGAAGAACATGTATTACTTCACGAGTTTATCCTACAAAGGCTATATACAACAATGCTCGGTTGTTCTTGTTCAACAATGCTACAACAGCAACAGTTACTGCTTCAGTCAATGTATGGCAAATGAAGTCGGCCGAAATTTAGTTGCTAGATTTTTGGCAATGTTGTTTAAAATCCTTTTTTTTACTTCTAGATTGTGTTCTATTTTTGTTTTTTGATTGTGATGATTATTATTTTCTAGATTCCTCATTGTTGTACATGGAAATTAATCATGAACTTAAGAGAAAGGAGTCAGCTTGTAAACAAGATTTGAGTAAATGGAATATTTTTTTGTTTAAATGTTTTATTTCATTGCTTGTTTTAGGAGTAGTTATGTTTTAAAAATTAAAGATGTAAACAAACACAAGTGTATAGTTTGTAAACCGTTTGAATACTTAGCTGATGAAAACTTTATTTAATTTATATAAACAAATGAACATGAAAACACGTCTTAGCACTTTTGTCCATGCACGTTAATTTTGTGAATGTTTGTTAAACGTTTCTTCCTTAAGATTCATTTATGTCTGTTCTTTTATGTTCGTTTACATATCCGTTCAAAGAAGCTGTGTCCATTCTATTTTAAACTCATCGGCCCCTAATGTAGCAATCCATTTTGGTTTTAACAAATTCGTAGACTGGATTCAATCTCTCGCTTAATCTAATTCCTAATTCACTTTTTCAGCCTATTTCAAACTTTTAATTCTTTGAATTAGTGTTCGTTTGTGTTGCTTTACATTCGTTGTCTTCATTTATGTAATTATGTTTGTTTAACAAATTTAAGAACAAACATATCTAACAATCACAAATGAACCAACTGGACTCTATCAATATTGATTCGGTTCATTTACACAACTAGGTTTTGTTATAAAATCTAGAAACATAGAAAATGAGTATATAAGAAACAAAGGACGAATAAGAAAAGGAAAGTGTCGCCTACAATGACTAGAAGGCAAATGCAGTCCAAATAAAATAACCGAACTAAGAATATACGTGGACCTCTTTCATCCAAGAGACAGGAGGAGCAAGTCAACAACCACCCACCACCTACTCTTTTGCTATAGAAATTATATATGACTAGTGGGTTTACTCGCGCGTTGCGACGGGATCAAAAAAAACTTGTAATACACTAGCAGTTTTCTCACCGCGCATTGCAGCGGGTAAATCCTGTCGACAAACATGTATTCCTTAAAGTTTGGTTAGTATTGGTCGACTTATTGTATAAAGTTCTAAGAAAATGATATGAGGAGCGTAGTTCTTGACGCTTCTTAAGCAAGTCCTCTTGCTTATATACACACACAGTCATTGATCAATTAAATCAACACCAGAATTTGAGAGGAAAATCCTTCTAGGAAACAAATTTTACCTGACAAATTCAACTTTAGTGTCATAAAGATCCAATACACATACCTGTAAATTAAAAAACACAAAGATGTCAAATAAGTATCAAAATCATTAAAGCATTAGTTCCAAATTAGAAGAGGGTAATTTTTTCACAGAACTCTTGAACCCAAACTTACAAAAACAACCTCGAGTATTTACAGTTGCGATGTAATTGATTGTAAGATGTCTTATTTGATCATTTATGTTTCTTCTTTTATTTACATAGGTAAGTCGTAGTTGTAATCTTATTCTTTGTTTGTAATGTTTTTCTTAACACAACAAAGTTTATTTTTTCCATGAATTGGCCCAACCAAACTTCCTATTGAACACACTTATGCGATACACAGTCACAATTTGCCCAACCGAACTTCCCATCGAACACGCCAATGCGATATACATGCGTGATATTTCAATTCAACTTCCCATCGGGCTCGGATTATTTTGCCATCCCCTAATAATGTTAGGATCTATAAAAAATGAAAATTGCCATTAAAGCTCAAATGTTATCATTCAAGGTAAATTGAGAAAAATCTGTACTTTATTTTTAAAATTTCAAGTGAAATCAACAAAACTTCAAATTTATACTCAAATGATGACATAGGAATGCATGACTGTGAGCACCAATTATAATCTAAGTTGTCAAAGGTGTGCGCCAGGGGCGCGATGCTCAAGGTCAGCTCAACGCACTATATGAGTAGTTAACTGAAAGACACGGTTTCTAGCTCTTATGAGTGTGCTTATGCGCCTTGACAAGATAGATTACAATATAAATCTTTCACACACATGACTATCAAATGTCAATAAGCTGGGACTTGCTTCCCTCTCTTTATTGTAAACCATGCGGGTAAAACAAAAATGACAATTGGAAGCTAATATCACATCATAACCGTAGAAGAAAATAAGTGTAGTTTAGAGAACATAACATAAACTAAAATATGGATGTACATGGAAATGGGTTGATGAGCTGTGATGTCTCCAAAACAAAACAGATTTGATCCTAAAAATTAAACAATTCAATTGAATGATAAACATGAAACCACAATTTGCAGAAATTGAAATAAAAAGAATGTAAAAGAAAACACGGACAAAATAATGAAAAAAAACATATATAAGAACTAACAAAAAGCTTAAAAACTAAATAACTAAATATACATAAAGAATATAAAAGATTACAAGTGTTGGCTTACCAACATAATTAGTGCAAGACTACAAGTGTTGAATAATATCATTCGATGACTACTTCCAAGAGAAATAAAGAAAATGGTGTGATAAGGCAATGGTATGAGGGGTTTTAGAGATTAAATTGAGGGATGTTGATTTTAATTCATCATTGAAGATGAGAAAAGGAAAAGGTGATGCATTGAATCTCAAATTGAATTCATTAAAGATGAGAAAATCAAAAGGTAAAAGCAAATAATAATAGAGATGACTTGCATTAGTCATTTGTATAATTGTAATCAAATGTTGCACATAGGGGCATAAAGGGAAGGATTTGACAAAAAGATAGTTATTTTATCTTATGACCTTTTGTATGTCATCTTAAAATTGATAGTATAGATAATAACAAATTAGAAACTATAGAATGAATTGAAATTTGGAAATCACAAAAAAAAAATTGTAATTTGATAGTCATGAAATTAAGAAATATTTTATTAAAAAAATACCTATAAACTAATGAGAGCGCAATATATAATAGTTAGACCATCTCTAATGCTAAGGGAGGCCCTTAGATATTCCAAATCATCACCCATTTTTTATTTATCTTTAATTACATAATAGTGGCTATTAAATAAAGTATGTATACAAATTTGATGACTATCACCTTTGGAAAAATTAAAAATGGAAAATGAAAAGCAATGGCCCAAAAGTTTGCACAAGAACCTAAATAAAGTTTGCCCTTGCAGTCGGATTTCTTATTTTCTTGTGTGGATCTCCTAAATTAGGATGGGCTTTAATGCGCCTGAGAATTAGGATGTTTGCCATGTCATCTTGGACAGTGTGATTACGGATGCGATGGAGAAAGTCTTACATAAAATCATACCTGAAAGGCAGGCTGAAATAACAATTATCATGCATGCCAACACATCGCCACATCGGGAATAGCACAATGGTGTTGATGAGTTTAGATAAGGTTTAGAGTAATAAAAGGTTATGGGTTCAATCTTTTTGTGGTTTAAGTTTAGCCCTTAAAAAATAATTCGTGACAAGAGACCAGTATCCACGTTTGCAATGGATTGAATCAAATTTCTCAAGATGTTCAAGTCACATCACTCACATAGTCATTCCAAAGAAAAAAGGATTGTTTATGATAGAACAAGCTTATATTATAATATAAATTCCATTCGTTTAAAATTACAATCACTTTGTTTGATTGGTCAATAATTAAAAAAAAAACTTATAAGAAATGTCTAATCTTGATTAGTTAATTTTTTTGGCACTTGTGATATACTTCAAAAATCAAATTGGAAAATACAACAGGAGGTGTGGAGACGTATACGTTTATCTGATACTAGTAGGGTGCCCGCGCGTTGCGGCGGGTAACAAGATTAGGTTGGTTAGGTTAAACAATAATCAATTGACCGAAATATTTGTCTTGGTGTGTGGTATAATCATTAGCGGAGCTTGACTGCATTTCCGGTAAAATCATGGGGGACATACTCAATACGAACAAAACGTGGGGGGGGGGGGGGGGGGGCTCGTGGCCCCAAAGAAGTTTTGCCAGTGGGCATAACCAAATTAACCGATCAAATTATACATAATGTATATAGATTTCAACTATCAGATTATACATTTTCAAGATATTTTCCTACCATATATATATATATATATATATATATCCAAAAAACACAGAGTTATGAACTAAATTATAGTGTTTTTCATTAAAGAAATCAAGATGCATGAGAACTATGTCACGTGTATCTTTTTATTCAACAATTTATTACACAAAAATTTCCCCAAAGAAGTTTTGCCAGTAGGCATAACCAAATTAACCGATCAAATTATACATAATGTATATAGATTTCAACTATCAGATTATACATTTTCAAGATATTTTCCTACCATATATATATATATATATATATATATATATATATATATATATATCCAAAAACACAGAGTTATGAACTAAATTATAGTGTTTTTCATTAAAGAAATCAAGATGCATGAGAACTATGTCACAACGTGTATCTTTTTATTCAACAACTTATTACACAAAAATTTCTACAAACACAAATGAGATAAAATTCTGACATTAATAATAATATCGGTTGAGTATGTGGTAAAAAAAATTTAAACAAAATTTTGAATTCAATAAATAAAAATACTTTTTTTTTACCACAATCGAATCCTATGTGCTAGCGGAAGTGCAAGCACATGAATAAATACATCGCAAAAATTCATGTGATGCGCTAAGCAAAAAATTAGGGTGACTGTGAGGAAGTAAGAAGTCACATGTGCAAATGTAACTTCTCACTTCCTTTGTTTTCGTTCCGGTTATTATTTAATCTTAACATACCATTTTTTATAAATTAAAAAAACTATAGTAATACTATACTCAAATTAAAGAGAAAAAAATGCTCGTTTATACGATGTGATAATATTAAGAAAATAATAACGTATGAAAAAGTTATGGATGTTTAAAAATCGTTAGGAGTGGTTGGTTATAATTATGGTAAAAAGTGTAATTATTATTTAAATGAAAAAAAAGTTGAGGGGTATATGTGTAAGTTATGTTTGAAAAGACACAAATGCCCTCAAAAAGTAGTTACTACATGCATTATGTGTTGTACTTTAAGCATTTATAGTTGTATTACTTAAAAATTAAGAGGTCCTTCTGAGATAGTATAGATATATTGTTGTATCGGAACGTCATTTAACACCCCCAATATACACACATCTTTGAGGATGTATCCTAATTGGTTTCAGTATTACAATATCTCAACAATGTGCCAAAAACTACAGATCAACTTTCTATTTTTTTGGTAACATACAGATTATAACCCTTTTATAACAATTATCAAAAATTGTAACAAACTTTGTTGCCATCTATGCATTTCGATATATCCTTTCTATAGTATATTTTAATATACATTGTAATTGTTTATTTGATACATTTTTGTGATGATTATGATAAACGTAATTGATTAATCAATAATTATAAGACTTTAGTGGATGATTGACTATTAGGTTAAGACAACCATGGCAGCCTATGGTAGTCTAAGTGTTGTATATATAAGGCTTTGAGGTATATTATAACATTTTTCAAAACCATCTCGATGTCACTGCACCTAATTTTTTCTATTTCACTCTACCTCACCTCATGATAATGGTTTAATCCGATTTAACTTCACATACACATACTTTTTAGTGATTTTTGGTTAAAAAGGGGGAAAAATAATTTAGCCTCTCATCATTTCGTTAACATGTTGACAAATAATCCTTTTATACAAGGAGAGAGTGGTGTGCAATGCCGGTTAACATGCCATGTCACCTTTAACACCCTAGATGTTATGGTACATCCCATGGACTTACATTCTAACGAACTACAAAACTAAACCACCCTAAGGCCTTGGGGGTATACTCTAACGCCCCTATGCGTTTAAGATGTCATATGGAGTTAAGGGCGTTAAATATACCCCCCCCCCCTTATTAAGAGCATTGAAAGAGCCATTTCTTAATATGTTAACAGGCATGAAAAAAAATCTTGGATGGCTCTTTTACTGACATAATTAATTTAATATTTATTTTTGAGGGGCGTTAAGGGAGGGGTCAATTCTTTGAGGGGCGACTTTACAGATGATGAGACTATCAAAATGCCTACATGAAATGAAAGGGCATGATAGTTTACCCAATTGTCTAACACAAGGTTAGTCTTTACTAAGAAGAGCTTGGCCACGTAAAAGGGCTCCTTGTATTATCCATTTATTGATAATCGTTACTGAGTTCTAACTATAAACATAATATATGTGGTATGGAAGGCGTGGCATGTGGAATGCTAATCATGATTTAAACAAAATAATTTATACAATTATAAGGTGACAATTAAATTTGGTATGGATGTAATGGAAGCCAACAATTAAGCACTGTATATATGGTGTCTATTAATTGGATTGTCATATCATCTCTCAATAAGTTGCATAACGTGTTTATCAACCTTTTTCTTATAATTTCTGTGTATGTTTGGTGAGTGGGGTGGGGGTGGGGATCACATAAGTCTTGACACATGGCTTATGAATTCTCTCCACGTTTGATATGTAATAGATTTTGAGAACGAAACCTAACATAAGGTGGATAGACTTGTAAGTTGTAACACACAAAAATGTTAATAAGAATTGGGTTTTTATGTTAATGGGTTTCATATGGGATTAACATGAAGTTAAGCCCAATTTGTTATGGAAAAGAATGGAAACCCATAAGGGCATAAGGGTAATTTTGGCCTCAAAACCCAAAGAAAGGAAAAATGCATGTCGCCACCATCTTCATTCTAGCAACCCCACCTCATAAAAGGGAGAAACTATACATAGAAAGCTCACCTTTAGCTCATTTTCAAGATGATTTTGAGCAACGATCAAAAGGAAAGTACTAGGGATCGATTACTAGTTAATATTGGTTGATTTCGAGAAGAAGGAAGTTGTCAAAATTTTGTTCGATTACGATCATTTCTCTTAGACAATGTGAAAGTATTGCCATAAATAAAAAGACAAGAAAACCATCAAAACATAGATATGTACATGTACGTGTAGCGATGTTATTCGAATGGTAGAGATTCAGTTTGCATGACAAAAAACAAAAAAGAAATATACTTGAATTGTTTGGTTTTTAAATAAAAATTTTATCGAAACCTTAATAAAAATTTGCATATACAACACTCTATGCATAACTTTATAAAACATTACATTACAAAAAAAAATTACTCGAATAGTCCATATGGTTTTACCAAATTTCACCTTTAGTCCCCAACTTTTAGAAGTTATATTTATTATTCCTCGTGGTTTGCTCGATTGTTACTCAGATAGTCCATAAAGTGGATAGCCGTTAGTTTTCCAGTTAAGTGTGTGAAATGATAAACTACCCTTAATTTTCTATTTCTATATCTATACTACATTTTAAAGAGCCAAATGTGGATACAATAGTAATTTTCAATGATTTTTAAGATGACATATGAAGAGTTCCTTGCTTCACAATCAAAGTGTCATGAAAATTCTTCCAATACTACCCCTATTTGCAAAAGCAACTTGTACATTTTTTGTGATATTGAAAGAAATGGTTTAATGCACCTTGCTATGAATGTAGAAAAGCTCTAAAGGTTGCCTACACCATGATATTTATGTAAATCATTATTCCATGTTAAAGAAATTATTAATAAGGTTAGATACCTTTTATGAGATAACAAATTTAAAGGTTGCCTACAAATTGAATAAAGTAGTTTTTCCAAAGTATAATGGTTGGAAATTATTTAATAGTTACAATGGCACATAAAAGATTAAAAGAATTAACTACTTTGTCACATGATACGGATATCTTAGAAAAAGCTAATTTCAAAAATTTAATTAAACAATTTTCATATAATAAAAGTGGAAAAATGAACTCAATGTTAAGATATCTTACATGTAAAAAATATATATAAAAATATACAGCTTTTTAACTCATCAGCTATAAATTTTTTTGTTTATTATTGTTGGTACATAGCCCGGTTAAAGGACATTGGTTTATAATAATTACATTTGAAAAATGGCTTCAGTTTTTTCTCCGCTTTAAAGCATCAAAATAAATTCAATTCGTAATCCCACAATCTAATTCTTCAATTAATATTCCTAACCACACAATCTAATTGCTTAAGTTAAAGATTAAAGACTTGAGAGCAGCTTGCAAACTTAATTTTGATAATTGATACAAGGTTATGCTCAGGCCGGTTGAAAGGGGTATCATATCGTTGCTTCAATTGTTGTAGGTTCGATTTCAATACCTTAAATTGAGAAACTAATATCAATTCCAATCCAGGTTCGATTACCAGTTTCAATCCTGAAGAGAATAGTTTATATGGAAACCCAAGGTTTAATCTTTCTATAACTCTCTCTTGTTACTACTTTGATTTGAATTCAGATATGTACTTTGAGCGTTGTGTATTTTGATTAGTAAGTGATAGCATGTGCCTAATAATTCATTGATGGGATAATGTTTATTCTTATTGCAGCTTGTATAGACTTGTAGTATCAAGAAGAATGGATGAGACGTCTGAGGCTTCACCACGATATGAAAGAGACACACAAACACACACACAGCAGACGAGACGAAGACGACAAAGATGGGTTTCGGAGACAATGAAAACGGCATTGTGGTTGATAGCGGCTGCTCGTCAGTCTGCATCGGGAAAAGAGGACCTTCAGTCGCTGCTTTCGGGTATGATTTCTTCATTCAGTCTCTTTAAATAGTTGCTAATTGATGGTTAAGTATATTAATCGTTTTCGGAACGTGTTGTAAAGCAAGTGTGTTTCACTGCTTTAGCTTTTGGGTGTCTTTTTAATATGCTAATGCTTAATCTGGACTCAAAGTTCACGTTTTAAGAGTTGTGTACTATCTCGTTGTGATGAAATTCATGACTGTTGCAAATTATTTGTGTTGTTTGTGACACTGAGCAGCCTGTATACTTTGATTCAAAGTAGAACTGATTGATGAGTTTCATACTTTCTGCATTTTTTCACCGTGTTCATAGTTTATGAGTGTTTTTTATCATTGTTCAGATTACTGGTGTACGCACGAACTGTGGTGTCAATATGAGGGAATATTATTGTGAAATTTTCAAGAAAGTTGCTGAAAAGAATATTATGTCAGTTATGAAGCTTATTTGAGTTCATCTTTTATGCTACAAAGTTAATATCACTACTCTATCTAAATAGCTTGTTCTTTTGATAGGGAAGTTTTATTCTTCATGATGGCCCTCAGTATGCTATTGGTGGTTTACACATGGGACATGCAACATAAGGTATGGTTGCAACGTTAACTTGGTGTTGTGAAAAGGGGCTAACACTATTAATTTGAGAGCCAAAGGAACTGTGAAGGCACACATCACTCAAGATCTCTTTAAACATTTCATCCAAATAACTAAAAGATAGTAACGTTTCCTTGCTAAAAAATATGTATTCCCGCGACAAAGCGCAAGCAATTCCGCTAATATTAAAAATAGCACATTAAAAAGTTACAAGAAATATATTTAATCATTTTCAACCTCTCATCCAGGTACCCTACCAACTTCGTGTTGCTGATACTGATTTGTTGATGATGATGATGATGTAAATTGACGTAATCATATACCGATGGATGCAAATTGTTGATTGTTTGTGTTAGGTTTTGACATTATTCAAACGCATCAATTGAGTTCAAAAGTGGAAGGAATTGCAACGGATTTGTAGGATTTAAGGTCGATTCTTATCATAATGAACGAATTGAAGAACCAAAGCGGAGGATTGATCGGAGCTAGGGTTAAGATGAGGATTTCGCAATGTTCAGTTTGATGCTTTGTGTTCATAGAATACAATGTTGGTATTGAAAATGTTATGCTTCATGAGTGTCTCTCTCTCTCTGAAATAGGTCCTAGTTTCGTCATTTCACACCTAATTAACTCATAAAATTAACATTTAACCACTTCAGGGACATCCAAGTAACAATTTGTCAAACCATAGAGAATAAAAAGGTACTCTTACAAAGTTTGAGACTAAAGGTGAAATAAACCACAAGGATTGTCATTGCATTTTTCTCTTACATAAATAACGAAAAAAGTAAACACCGTCACTTTATACACAAATAATCTAAATTGTAAAGTAACTTTAATAATAAGTATGTTTGTGCTTCGATTACTTGCGCATAACAGACCTTAAAATACGATTTAGTCTTCCGGTGTTTTCACACGGAATTTCACCTAGTATATATAATAAACCAAAGCAATAAATCCCACATGACATTCAAAGAGGCCGAACTTCTCATTGAGTGTGTCATGTGGCATGCCTATGTATTTAAAAATAAAATTAGATTTTTCTCTTTCATGTTTCCATCCATAATTTTTAAATGTTAATATCTTTTATATAAGAGATTTTTTAAAGAAAAAAATTACACCAAATTAAAGAGCGTTTTATTATCTTTCCAACGAGTACCGTAGTGCTATATAAAAAACAAAGAAAAAAACGACTATTTTTTTGTTTGAAGTATTAGGTGTTAGCATTGGATTTATTAGAGTTATTCATTTTTTTAGTCTTTATGATAAGTGTAAATATTATACATTATTTTAGGTTAGGTATTGAATATTGATATTAGAGTTATACATTTTTTAAGCCTTTATGATAGGTGTTAATACTAGAGTTATACATTGTTTTAGTTTAGATACCAATATTAGTATGTTAGAGTTGTACATTTTTTTAGCCTTTAGGATAAGTGTTAATATTAGAGTTACATTTGAGTTATACATTGTTTTAGGTTAGGTGTTAGCATTGAAGTTGTACATTGTTTTAGGTTAGGTATTCATAATAGAGTTATACATTGTTTTAGATTAAATGTTAACATTAGAATTATACATTGTTTAAGGTTAGGCGTTAACATTAGAGATATATTGTTAATTGTTTTAGGTTAGGTGCCACCCGAAACTTTCTTGTATGTAACTGTAAAGCGCATCATTATATGTAAAATTGATGTGTCATATTAGATTTCTCAACCCGGGACGCTCCCGAGGTATAGTCTAGTAAAGTTATATAAGAAAAACAAAACATGTTCAAAGTAATAAAAAAAGAACTAAAATGATAATTGTGACGCTGTTTATAAGCCAATGAATTTAAATCTAACAAAGTATTATATAATATTTTCAGGTTTCAAAGGAAATCGAGTTAACACAATGAATTTAAATCTAACAAGAGCACAAATTCTATCAAGTTAAAGTAAAAATCTCAAATCTTAAATTGTCGATGATGGCTCAAATGAATTGAGAACAAAGGAACTAAAATGGACCAAGCTGGGGGAGCTGTACAAACTACAAAATAAAACTAAATGTTTAAATTGGTATTTAGCCTCATCTTTCAGCCCATGTGGTGAAGCCTTTGTGGCCCAAATAGATATTGTAGCCCACCAGTAATAAAAACGCCGGTGGGCAGTTTTGGTCAACAGCAGATTTTGGGGAGTCTGAATCGGTTCTGAGTTCGGACTAGTTTTGTTTTTTACGCGATCAATAGAGGGAATCGATCAAAAGATCAAAATTTTATGTTTTGTTAGTATTTTTTCCCGTAGGTTTAGTTATTGCAAACTATTTGATGTATCTACACTTGTAACTTGCTGGTGCAAGAATGTAAATTAGCTAGGATGATGAATAAAATGTTTGCCTTTAAAAAAAAACCATGATTTTTGAAAAAGTTTTTTTTCACTCTCCTACTTTATTCAAGGATAACTAGATAAAAAGATGTATTCCTATTTGATAATTATTATTATTAAGTTTTTTTTTTCATATCATTTGTGCCATGTAATCTGTGTTAGTACATGTATTCTAGATGTCCCTAGCCTATTACAGGTGTTTGTATGTTGTTTTGTGAACGTTTATATGTAATTTGTATGTTTTTATGGTGTTAGGGACCGAATGGGCGACTATGATTGGTTTCACACGACTAGCCTAGTCGTGTGGTTTTGTGCCGACTATGGTCATAGTCGTGCGTTTATCTAACGACTATGATTCGTAGTCGCCTGACAGGCTGCTAGTTGCCCCCATGGGTTTGGGCTGACTGGTTTGGAGTATAAATACAACCAATCATTGCCCTAATGATTTAGTTGTCATTTCACACATTCCCCAACACCTAGAGCCTCGGTTTCAATGTTTGTAGCTCTGTATTGTACACCAGCGCTCTGCTTTAATACAAATACAACTTTGAACCATTTGTGTGTGTTTTGATATCTCGTATGCGTGTTTGTTGGCGTTTTTGTTATCCAAACATTGTCTAGAGGATTCCGCACTCTAGCCGAACCAGCTCGTGATAGTCGGGTTGTCCGAAAACGATCCTTCATAACCTATACAGGTCGGGCGATGGGGGTGTGCAAGGAGGGTGACAGACTTAAGACCGACATCCGGAGGAGCCGAAGAGTTTTTTTTTATTATATATATGTGTATATTTTTTTTAATAAAATCGATGTATTTAAACTTATGGCATATTATTTTTAATACTTTTATGTTATTATTTATTTTTATATACAATAAGACCGTTTTCAATGTGCCTTTATAATTGCCGTCAGTGCCACCGCTGCCCGCTGCCACGTCTCCCTGCCCATCCTCCCTCTCTCTCCTCTTCCACGGGCGCCCCCCTTCTCTCTCCTCTCCCTCCCACAGCAACCCCGCAGTCCATCAACGGGCGCACCTTCAATCTCTCTCCTTCACGTCCTCTCGCCGTTGTCTCTCTCCTCCAGCTCCGTTTCCACGTCTGAACGCGCGGCAGTTCAAGAATAGCGTTGGATTTATATAGATGATGGGCTTCTGTAATCTCACTAACCTAGTTAAGCTCTGTATATGTAGGAAGAAAATTTTCCTTTTTTTTTAATACCTGCTTAGTAATTTTTGTGTACAATTTTTGTGAGGTAGTTAATTTTAATTTACGCACTTTTACGGTTTCATTTTATGTGTGAAATTACCAAACATCTTGTAGTGATTGAATCTTGAAAACAGGAACACACATTTTTCTATTGTTATCACACCACACACACACACAAAAAAAAAAAAACCCAAATACATGAGACTTGCACTACTGCAAAAGTTCCACAAACAAAATAAAAACAACTATCAAGATCAAAATAGATTCGGACACAACTTATTTAAACCAAAGAGCACACCCTATGCAGACCAAATCACATGAATATCAGGTTAAAGGCCATTAAAACTATCATCAAAGCTGATGGAGTTTTACCACAACCTATCCGAGACCCCGCATTCGCCTTAATCCCCTTATTTGCAAACTTTTCACCGGTAGTTACACCTATAGGTACATCTGCACTGAGAGCCAAATCTTTTGCATTGTGCTTCCCAATCAACCTAAACCTTACCTTAAATTGGAAATCAACTCTAAAACGCAGCAACTGCTCAACCCCATTCGTCGTAGGCAACATCATCGAATGTTCAGCCATAACCGTCTGGTTAAAAACTGGCATGTCAGGTGCACCCATTGGCTTGATTACATCTCTAAGTCTTCTAGATTGAGCGTTACCCTGGTAGAACCTGGGCACAGAATACTTCCATATTATTTTGTTATTGGTTTCTCTAGGTATAAATGAGAAAGTAACGTTGACAGGACCATCATAATAAAGCCCAACTGCGTCGTTTTGGTTGCGGAGCTTAATATCGAAAGATATAGTGTTGCTTGTGGCATTATTCGCATTTTTGTTAAAAGCTGGGACATAGAATTTCTCTACTGAAAACTCAGGATATTTAGGGTTCACATATAAACCAAGCATGATAGCTGTAATGCCTAGTGGAAGACATACCGTAAAATAAACGATAATTTTTTGTTTAAGAGAAAGCATGGAACAACATGCCTCGCTAACGAGTTCAAAACATTTTTCGATAATATCGTCGATAACGAACATGGTTGTATCGCAAGGTAACAAAGAAGATTTCAGTATAGGAATTAATGTATGGAAAAATTGGTGTGTATGCAATTGATCAGGAAAATGATTCCTGGACCAACTGTATCTATGTGTTACTATGATCGTGTTAATGCTCTTTCTAGTGTTGATTTATAATCTCAGTGATTAATTTTTAAAAGAGTAAGTTAAAATATTTGCAATAAAAGAATTTACTTGGAACAGTTGACCGCGTAGGAGTTGTAGTCTGATAACATTAAAAAATGTTTAACAAACTCTTTTTTTATTATTATTATTATTATTATTATTATTATTATTATTATTATTATTATTATTATTATTATTATTATTAAAATAGATCATTATTGGCGAATGGCGATCAATCCAAAAACACATACACAGAATTTGTTCTCAACCAAGATCGGCTCCTTCTTTTATTGTAATACTAGACACACAAATTACATAGGTTCTAATCATCTATTTATAGTAACATAACCATACTAATCCTATTCATATTTTTTTTTGAACGGCCAACTAAAAATTGCACGGGGAACTCCGTACGCAGCACCCATTGACGAAAGGTAGCTCCATCAGGCGGCCAACTAATCCTATTCATATATTTCTCCTAATTATAATCCAACAACAACTTAATTACATCATTAATATCCCTACTAATTAAAACGTTTCAAAACATTCAAAATAACTAATTAAGTTTACCACTTTATCCCTTTGACTAATTTCTTTAGATTAAATTCCAACACTAATGTCATTATATTGATCAAAAGTATTTTATACATGCATATTTTTAGGCCTGACAGAATGCAATAATGCATGTCAAGACAAGGGACGGGACGGGGCACAGGATTGGAGTCGGTAATTAAAGGTGGAAAGCCGATGTGGCAAGACAAACCATCTAGAAAGGTTTACACTGCGAGAGTATTCTCACGCGAATTGTAAAGGATACAAAGAAAGGGAGGAGTGGGACGCGATGGCAAACCGTCAAAACCAATCATCGGTTTTGTTTCGCGGTCGGTTTGTTTGTAAAACTTTTGATTGGTCAGTTTCAAAAATTTTAAACGCAACAACAATAACAACCGGTATAATTTCACCCATAGTCAGGAAGGTGAAATGTAAGCAACCCTTGCTTCTACCCCAAATGATAGAGAGACTGTTTCAACGGAGACTCTCTAGCTCTAAGCAAAAAACAACCATAAAATCAAATAAAATATTCATCGCTACTCAAGAACGTACCGCACATTCAGAAAACGTAGAGTCTAAGAACGCATAATAGGGACAAAAAATACACAATGTGGACACATAAAGCAACGATCACAAGCTAAGGGCACGTAAAAACTGCAAAGCTAAGCTTCAAAAACAAAACCCAAAGACAAAGTCCCACTTTCCTCGTAAAAATCCTTAGTTTTCTTGTATGTAGGTTGCATAATTAACAAACATAATATGAATTTGAATTTTGAACATCTCATGTCTAAAATAGAAGCTACTTTAATCACATCAATAAAACTGGTTATTTAGTGAAAAAAAAGACGTCAATGTGGCGCATGCTGATTACGTAGGATACTATTCCTCAGGTTTCGTTTTAAAGTATAGTTAATCAAATAAATTTAACTAGTATTAAGTCTCCCGCATTTTGACGAAGACGTAAAACAATGTCAAGTAGCATCAACTTCACGGCCAACAACCATTAATACCGGAAAGTTCGTATAAAAAACAAATGAAAAAAAATAGACGTAAAAACGTTGAACTACATACGTGAAAAGTAAAACATAGAAAACAATAATTTAGTCTATCTAATACTCGTGCGTCGCGATGGAATTGTTAAACGGTAAAAAAATGACATAAAAACGGTGAACCACAAACGCACGTTGCTGCGTGTTAACTTGCAATAGATCAAACAAAAAACAAAAAATTATAAAAGAGATGAAAAATAGAAAGACCAAAGTTTGAAAGTAAAAAAGTGTTAGGGGTTTAAAATAAAATTAAAAGATAAAAAGAAAAAAAAAACCCATAAACATGTACAAACTTGAAATACAATATTACTTTACACAAACCGTTTGTAATTTAATACTACATATAAATTAAATGGAACTCTAATGTGAACACCAAACATTCATTTGTAACTAACATAATTTGACTTTTATACACATAATATGTATACAGAAAGTAGCTAATTAAATCTCAAAATGTCTATTATTAAAGAAAATATAAGAATGAAAAGAAGTCAACGTCGCACATGCCAATTTGGTAAGGTACCATTCTCAGGTTTCTTTTTAAAGTATACTCTAACTAACAATCTAACATAATATGAATTTTATACATATCATGTAATAAAAGGTATCTAATTAGATCTCATTATTAAATGTTTATTAACATCTATACTTACTCCAGAGTTACCATTTTTTGTTTCTTTTGGTGGATTTTTGGATAGAGGTTTTTTTGTGGAAATGTCGGGTTCCACAACACTCTTGTAGTACTATGGCTATCAGGAGCAGCAGTGGATTTGGCAACATATGTTGCAATAACAGATGTTGAAGCACCAGTCTATGTTTGTATTTTAGAACTTTTACTTTTATGGATCTTTTCTTGCGCTTTAATGACCGGCATAGTTGTAAAAGTTTCATTTGATAAGCTTTTCATTGTTAAAGGTACACCTTTTCTAAAATTATTACCAGGCAAAAGTTTTTGTAAGTAGAGTCTTAACAGTCTTGGATATAGTAGAAAAGCATTATTGGATCAAGACTTTATGGTCCTCACATTGGCTACTATAGTGTCTGGGATAAGATGTAATCATTGTTTGTTAATATTGCATACCCTAGATACTGTGTTTTTAAAGGTATTTATTAAAAGAAGTTATTTTTGCAGAGAGATATATAAGAGGGTATGGAAAAAAACTTCATTGCTGGGAGAAATTGTGGTTCGAAAATTGTTGCGCTGGTCAATTGAGCCTCATACTCTCTCTTAATGAACTCTGTGTGAGGTTCATTTTTTAGAAAAGAACCATTACCTTGCAAGTCGTTTAGAGAGAATGTAGTGGAGATGGATTGCAGGGTTATCTGAAAATCTGTATCTCCAATTTTAGACACAATTGCATAAGGCCTTTTGTCTTTTAGTAGACACTCATCTTTAAGCCAGAATGCTTGAAGAGTATCCACATATATGGGAGCATCAGCGGTGAGGATGGGTAGGTATTTCGATTTCCAGAGGACATCAATTATGGAGTGAAATGGACGGTTATCTTCTCTTTTAACTAGATATGGTAGATAGTTATGGGGGGGGGGGGTTTACTTGAAGATCCATACATACGATTGAAAGTGACGAAGTGAAATAGATTTGGGTTGTAATTGATAGAGAACCGCTTTTTCTCTATTTTGAATACAATAAGACAGTGTAACCTCTGTTTGGATTGAAGAGGGGTTTTATAGATGAAAAATTGACACTGACATGTCCAAAAGTATATTTTAGAGAGCTGTCGTGGCATGAATCTAATGAAAAATCTGGTGGTCAAGATCTGTCCCACATGGTAAACTCTGATTGGGAAATGGTAGTGGATGACATTCACTTGAGAATATCTGTTGACAAGTCAACAAATGTTAGAAAACAGGGTAGAGAATAAACTGAGGATACCTTTTAAGTTTTAACACTGCTAGACTTTGGTCAAACAGATGGTTATTTTATCTCAACAGACTTTTAGAAATATCTGAGAGGATGTTTAAGCAAAAACTATTTCTAAGAATAAAATTTTTATTATTTATTGTTTATTTGTAATGAAATCTCAGTTGAAGATTAAGAATGTCTACTGCCAAATAATAATTACGCTCTTGTCATGGAAAAACCGATAAACATAATAAATGTTTCAAAACGACACATAAAGACCGATAAATATTAATAAATGTTTTAGAACGCCAAGTAAAAACCGATAGCTATTAAAAGTGTTTCAAAATGACATGTAAAAGGCTATGCATATTAATAAGCTAGTGGAAATACCGGGCGTTGTGACGGCTCATTTCGAAGCACCGAAATGTAGATAAAAAAAGTACTTCACGACGGCGTATGGGGTTAGCCGCTAGACATAATTTGACAACATTCACTTGGAACAATCTTTGGTATGAGGTTTGTCCCTATATGTCACGTATAGCCTATACATGGCTGTCCTATAGATTAGTAGATCGAGTATCTAGATAATCATATGAGGTATTCCAATATCTTAACCCATTTTAAATGTTGCATGTAAAATTAATTTTTGTCTTCCTTATATTAATATAGAGTACAAATAATAATTTCATAAAGTTGTTGGTAAATAACACGGTCAAGTACTCACTTATATTAAATTCAAGTATAGATAAGTAATTTCTCAAAGTTGTTGGTAAATAACACTCTAACTACTCAATTGTTTATTATAAAAAATAATTTCTAGTAGATATGAATAATCCAACGCTAATGAACGTTTATTATAAAAGGGCATGCTGCATCTACTATCTTACTTCAACGCATTGACCAAAAATATCAGTATTTTTGTGCTCCTTGCCCAAATGGACGAAGAAGGTGTCGAAATAGACTTCGGGAATAAGTGTTTAAATCTTACTTTCACCATCATCATCTTCTTCATTTTCTTTTCCGTATATAAAACTCGGGTGCTCCCTAGCATCCACATCGAAGAATTTTACGTTCCTGCACTTAACTCAACTAGCAATTTCACCACAACCAACACCACCCTCTTTATCAACCTTAAACTCAAAAATAGGAATCCAGTAACTGGCCTCTACTATGTTGATCCTCTTTATTTCAACTTATCTTTTATCCCCAAGGACCAAAACACAAGCATCCATCTTGTAGAATTCGGGCTGCATGGATTCTACCAAGGGAATGGAAAGGCGAAACAAGTAAAAGCTTTGTTGATGACCCGCGGCTTGCCATCAGTCTCAAACGGGACTAACATAAGTGGGACTCAAGGGTCTCCACCAGTAGGGACTTTTAGAGTTGATTTCTTTGGCAGAGTGAGGTATAAGCTAATTGCATACCACCAGAGACATCATATGTCGCTGGGAGCTAAGGTAGAGGTGGATGATAAAACTGGTATAAAAGTTGGAGATAAGGCGATTAGATTGGTGAAGTCGGGTGCCTGGGATCATAAACGATCCATGTTTTTAACCGTGTCTATGTTCTTAATTTTGTGTGTGTTTATTTAATTTTGTGTGATACAATGTTTGTTTCCTACTAGAATGGTTTTTCCACCTTTTGTGCTTCTAAATTATATTGTTCAAGAGTCTAGAATAAGTGAGGAGAGTTCCTGGTCTCTGGTCTCCAGTAAACTGTTACTGAATTAAGATCATTTGCTTAGTTTGTTTCCTTATTTCGATAGTAATTTATATAAAGTGTTAAACTCTTTTCATGCATATTTATATTTGCAGTTGAGTAAGCTGCTATTTTCGTCTATGTGATTTGGTGAAATTTGCCACTTTCTTTTCATCATTTGGTATTTGGTTGAGCAAAAGAATAGAGATCCCAAAAATATTGGGAGACATCAAGACAGTCGGGTTCTTATGAATAAAAAGTAGAGCTAAATTAATGCATGAATTAGATTGGGGTAATCGGTGCAAATTCTCTTTGTATAAATTTTCTTTTGCTTTGTATTGTTGTGGTTTAATAAAAGCAGCCTTTAAAAAAAATCATTTTTAAACACATGAAAAAGTAAAAAAAAAAAACCCCACAATATACTACATGTTTTCACCACATCATTAAAATTTTGAATGTTAAGAATGTAACTTTTGAGATGAACTTTTTTTTTAACGACTAATTTCTTACATATAATGATCGTGAAAAGTTACATCAAGGTAGCGGGCAGGCGGGCAACAAGCTGCGCCGCCACCCCTTTCTGGACGGCAAACCCTAACCTACTAAAAACGAACCCCTGCCCCCCCGGAGTCGAGACACTGCTATGAATAACCCGTTGGACCCTGGTCAGGAAACGGATGGCTTCCGGTGCCAAGGAGCCAAAGGTATCAAATGCCAGGGGTACGAAAACGTGTTGGTTCTCCTCACAAGCTTTAGTATACCCTTTTACACATTTTTGGCACACCCTTGGAGTTAAACTCCCAACCCCACCCAAGAGAGGATTTCCTCTCTAGCACTAGGCTATAACCTAAGTGGCACTTTTGAGATGAACTTGAAAAGTATTTTGATCATTTTGAAACCAACCAATGCCATATCACTTTGTAGTATCACAAGAAAATAAGTTTGAACATCTAGTTTCTAAGTAGGCTTGTCTTATTGGGACATTCCAAATTAATATTAGAACACCTCCCTCTCTCTATATATACACTAAACATTTGCTTATGTATGCTTACTAAAAGAATCACTTTTATTTATTAGGCCAGCATGAAACTAAGAAAGATAGATGTGCGTAAGGCGTAAGCAAACTGTGCACGCTATACACATGTATACAGAGAGAGATAGAAAGGGGTTTCCTAATATTAACACTCTTCCACATATTACTCATCAATGTTAATATAGGGAAATGGGTGGCAGCCGAAACAAAGTTGTTGAAAAAAACAATAAAAACAACAGTGTGTTTCTGATTAAGGTTTCAACCCAGTGAAGAGCACCAAAAATTAAATTCCCATTTCCCTATGGTTTTATTGTTTTAAATCAATTCCGTTTAATTAAGATGACTTGGTAAAACTAAAATATATCCAAACGAGATGGTCGATAATATGATGAGATTGCATTTGGATCCGGTTTCCGTCATGGGTCTCCTCTCTCTTCCTTTTGTGTTGTTATTATATGTTTCCATCGAATCGGGCCTTTGGTCCATCACATACTCAAATGAACCTTAGCCCACTGGTCGGCTGATCTAGTATAATTTAAGCCCATTTATTTAATCTCTTTTGAGTTTATTTAAATTGCTTAAGTATTTCATGCAAGTAAACCTTTAGTAAATTCAACTTTAAGCTTCTAAATTACTTGTTGGTATAAATCATGATTGTGTAAATTCTAATTAATCAAACATTTTATTTATACTAGTGTGTTTGCTTGTGCGATGTGACATGTGTCACCGAGTATATTTTTGATTGCGTAGTCTAACCGACCTACCTTAAGCACTTATTATTATTATTATTATTATTATTATTTAAATATTTAGCAATTATATATTTAAGTTAAATAAAGAACATTGTCCAATCGACGGGTGTTACCAAGGTTTTTTTTTGGAGAGTGCAATCTAACACGGCTTGCTTTAACCACTTATTATTATTATTATTTAGTAATTATATTTGGTACTAATATAATTATAAATGTTTAGTAATATGTAATTATACACTAAATAAATAAGATAATAGTTAATGTGGTGAATTAAATAATTTCATGTGCGTTAAATGATGTATTACTCCATAGAAATGTATAAAATGAGGACAAATTACTAACTAATGCACAGAACATGTGTACCATATGTTTCAAATTTGCGATAGATGTCATAAAGTTTGACTAAAATTGCATCTATGCCGATACAAAATGGTTTATAAGGGGGAAAGGGCACTCCAGGCTACTAGCCTGGTCCCGATCATTGGTTTAGTGGCATGTCAAACACAAGTCAAAGTAACCCAGAGTAACCAAATCATTGGCGTCATTTTAAGCTACAAAGCCTGAAGAAATAATAAAATTCAAATACCAATAAAACATAATTAAAATAATAAAATCCGAATACCATCAAATTATTATTTTTTTTATTTTACAAAATATAAAGAAATTAAAGCAAAACCATTTTATTCCTTAACTGTTATCACGCTTCAACCTAGTCGAAAGTTTTGTGAGCTTCATAGTAGTAGTCAACTTGCGTCATTACAATTGCCGTGTTTAGACTTAGATCTTCATCCATGTTGTTTTTAAACATCTTCTCAAACGTTTCACGTTTGTGCTTGAGGATGTCCCACTTACTCGCAAGCATAGAATCGGCCAAGTGCCAACACATCATCCCATAATGCATCGCTATTGTTTGGCGTGTTTGCTTCTTTGACGTTTGACCACGCAACTGTCAAAGCTAGAACTTCGTCGTCGGTCCACTCAATCGGTGAAAACATGATGCCTAAGAGAGATTTTTATTAAAATTTGGAGGTAGGAGATGATAGAATGTAAAAAATAAATGTGAAATGTGGTCAATTTATATGAAAAAAAAAAACCATTGCCTTGGGCAGTAAATAAACGAACATTTCAAGTCGAGTTAACGTGTAGGACCCACATATACGCGCTCCATATTAGGCAATAAGGAGTCTATAGGTGTTTCTGAGACCCTTCTATACGAGTTTGTGGGACAATCCTATACGCTCCCACTACAAGAAATTAAGCCTTTATGGGCGACGGATTTAGCGGCGGCATGGAGCAATAGCGGCGACTCGCGTCAGAGTCGCCGCTATTGCTCCAAGTTGCCGTTAAAGTTGTCTCCCCTAAAGGTCGATCTGTGTGCTTTCTTTCTTACTCATTCTTGGCCATATGATTGTCCACCACCAACACCAAATCCAACGGTCCTCCTTCTCCCCTAATCTTTTTCTCCTTCTAAAACAAACACATCCTTCATTAACAATCAAACACCCCACCACCACCATAGTCAATTTACAAGAAAATAGAGCAATAGCGGCGACACCTTTAGCGGCGACCGCCAAAATGTCGCCGCTAAAGCTCAATTATAAACAAACCGTTGATCAAATGATGATCAACGATCAAGATTACATCATGTCATTGTTATTAGCGGCGACATGTCGCCGCTAAAGGTTCCCCCAAATGTCGCCGCTAAAGGTTCCCCCAAATTTTTAACCTACCCGCCTTCTTCTTCTTTCCCTCTCTTTCTTTTTCACCTCCTTCTTCCTCAATCTCTCTGCTCGATTAAAGGATCCAGAAGCTCTTATCTCCCTCTCCCGCCTCTCCTTCCTTCTCCCTCCTTATCCCTCAATCGTTCCCCACCACCACCGCTCGTTCCCCACCACCACCGAGCAACCCCCACCACCACCGAGCTAACCCCCACCACCGGATCTCTCCCTATGCTCTCGTCTCCCCTCTCCCTCTCGTAAGTAATTTACAGTTTTCATTTTTTTTTCTTTTTTTTTCGTTTTTTTTTTTGTTTGTGTTTTTTATTTGTGTTTCCAGTTTTTTTTTCTGTTTTTTGTTTATCTTCGTTTTTTTTATGTTTTTATTTTTTTTTCTGTTTTTAGGTTAGTTTATAATTATTTTTTGATAATTTGTTTGTGGGTTTGTAGGAAAGGACCGATCCGAGGAAGAACGCGACGTTTGTCGCCGCCGCTAATTGTTTTTTTCTTTTAAATTTTTATGCTTTAATTAGGTTGTATATATATATTTGTGTAAGTAGGTATATATGTACATACATGTGTGTATTTTGCTATGTATTTTGTTTTTATATTTTTTTCTGTTTTTTTTTATTTTTTTCTGATTTTTCTGATTTTTAAGATTTTTCTGATTTTTTTCTGTTTTTTTATATATTTTTCTGTTTTTTATTTTTTTCTGTTTTTTTTTTTAATTTTTATGTATGTATGAGTATGTGTATGTGTATGTATGAGTGTATGTATGAGTGTATGTATGTATGTATGTATGTATGTATGTATGTATGAGTGTATGTATGTATGCGTGTATGTATGTAGTATGAGTATATGTATGTATGAGTATATGTATGAGTGTATGTATGCGTGTATGTATGAGTATGTATGTATGTATGAGTATGTGTATGTATGAGTATGTGTATGTATGAGTGTATGTATGTATGTATGAGTATGTGTATGCATGAGTGTATGGGTATGTGTATGTATGAGTGTATGTATGTATGTATGTATGAGTATGAGTTTGTATGAGTGTATGTATGAGTATGTGTATGTATGAGTAGGGCTGTGCAACGGTTCAGAACCGGACCGAACCGAACCGAACCGGACCGAACCACGAACCGTTTATTCCAAAATATGAGAACCGGAACCGGAACCGATAATTACTAAACGGTTCGGTTCCAGAACCGGGTGAAACGGTTCTCATGAAACGGTTCTAGACCAGAACCGGTTGTCAATAAAATCCTAAAATTAACATTAACAATTAAATAAAAAAATAAACAAAAACAATGATTTTTCTTAAAAAAATTATCAACAGTTTGTGTTAACCATGGTTACTAAAAGTATAGTAGTTTACGTATCAAAATATGTTTTGTTCGGATCAGATCATTCTTTTTATACAGATTAAACGGGTCAGAACAAGCTGTGCTGACTGCTGACCATCACATAAGGCAATACTCTACATTCCTACCAAGTAAAACAATTTAAAAGTGTTAAGAACTATAAAGAAGGAAACAACACATTCTATTTCAAACTAATAATAGAATATTTAAATATTTAATTTAATTCAAAACGGTTCTAACGGTTCTTAACCGGACCCGTCGGTTCTAACCGGAACCGAACCGGGAACCGATTATGCCAAAATATGAGAACCGGAACCGGAACCTATAACATTAATTCGGTTCGGTTCTAGCGGTTCCGGGTCAGTTTCACGGTTTTCGCGGTTCGGAACCGTTTATTGCTCACCCCTATGTATGAGTGTATGCATGTATGCGTGTATGCATGTATGAGTATATGTATGTATGAGTGTATGTATGTATGTATGAGTATGTGTATGAGTGTATGTATGCGTGTATGTATGTATGAGTATGTATGTATGTATGAGTATGTGTATGTATGGGTGTATGTATGTATGTATGAGTATGTGTATGTATGAGTTATTACATATTGAGACTAGAAAGACATGCCCGAAAATGAATCCCCATTTAAAACATAGTGAGCTTAGAAATACCCACCCGAAATTGATTTAGTAATTAATTTTGGGTAGTCCCCGTTTTGGGACTGCTTTTTGAATACTTTATCTCATTTAGGATGTGAATGTGTACTACATGATTGTTTGTTTTTGAAAGATTCGGTTGGCGTTTCCTCTTTGCTCCTCGGGTATATATTTATATTATATACTTGGGGGCTAAGGAGAAATGCTGCCGAATTTTTCTTAAACAAACAAGCATGTAATACACATTCGGTTTTCCAGTATTTAAATATCGCTAGTAGGTTAAAATCAGCAGGTACCAAAAAAAAAGGTTATTAGCGGCGACAGTCGCCGCTATTGATGTTGAGCAATAGCGGCGACAAAAAGCAATAGCGGCCACACAAGGAGCAATAGCGGCGACCCGAGTTAGCAATAGCGGCGACATATGTCGCCGCTATTGCTCTGTTTTCTTGTAGTAAGCTCAACCACCACCATCATAGTCAAGCTTCAAGCCACCATCCTTAGCTCCACCACCATGGTCATGCTCCGCCACCGTCAACCTCTGCCAACATCGTCAACCTCCGCCGCCGTCTTCAGGTCGCCGCTGTCTTCAACCATGAGTTAGAGTTTTAAGTTGGAATTTTGTAATGTTTATGTAGGAATTTTGTAACGTATATGTTGAAATTTTGTAATGTTTAACAAGTTTTAATGAGAAATACTTTTGTTTCATGTATTTTCCGAGTTCAATCCATAATTTCGTGAAATGTTGTGATGTGTATAATAAGTTTCCGGCAAACTTTCATGTTACTCTCCGGCATAGGCATTAGCAGCGACTCATTAGAGGCGACACGTGTCAAAAGCGTTGTTTTTTTGTTGACGTGAGCATTAGCGGCGGCCTAGCATTAGCGGCGACATTGGTTGCCGCTAATAGTCTCCTTGGAGGCAATTGGTGTCCAAATTAATTTTGTGGGTGTCTAAATAGAGTGAGACTCTTGAAACTCAAATATTTTAGCCTTTAGGTACAAGTATTTAATAACTATGTCATCCTTATCTTCGTAATTTGTTTCTTTAGCATCATGAGTTTTCATCATGCTAACATCATTTGTTATGATTAAGGTATCTAGATGGTTACAATCTTTAGAATTTGTTTCTTTTGTATCAATTTAATGTTACGTGGCTTATCATGCAAGCTTAATGTTAATAAGAGGTAGCTAGATCGTTACAACCGGTGCTGCCAACATTTCCGTTGCTCACAAGGGATGTCTATCCTAGTATCCCCTCGATCCTAATACCCACCATAAGAATATATAGGGATTGTTCTGAAGAACTTCAATTCTATGCAAATGTTCTCTTTTGGACCTAAAATTTAATCACTTTTGCTTCTTTTTGGTAGAACGACATACACCATGCATCAACGACACAACAAGGATTACGAGGTTTCATCCCGATACTAATTAGCTACTGACACAATACATTTTTTCAAACCGCCGTAAGCGAAGCAGTTTTGAAGCGTCATAGTTGTACGCTATATACATATTACAAATTAATGAGCCCTTTTTATACGTGGTTAACGAGAGCAAGACCTCAAGTGTAGTAAAAGTAAGCAACACATTGACTATATTAACACCACAAATTAAGTCTACATTAATTGCATATTATTCCCCAGATTAGGTCGAAGCATCAAGTAGTCTCACCATGAGCGAAACTGAGAGAGAAGAGGGAGAATGGCAAGACCCACACCGACGTAGGAGAAACCCACCCAAAACCACCCACAAACAACCCTCCCTGAACACACTACCACCTTCTACATCGCCAACTTGCCATGGGATTGCACCTTAGGTCTTCTTTGGAGAACTTTTAAGAACCACGGGATGATGACGGACGTTTACCTACCAAGGAGAAAGAACAAAGCCGGCAAGTATTTCGCGTTTCTCCGATTCGAACAAGTTCGAAATACGGTGGCTATGGCTAAGGCCCTTGCCAACGTTCCTTTGGGTGACCAGAAGCTGTTTGTAAACGAAGCAAAGTTTAAGAAAGATGATTCAGAACCGACTAAATACCCTACCAAGTCCAACAATCAGGGAAACAACACTGGGGGTGCGCCAAGGCCACATGACTTTGGAAAACGACCGGTCAATGAAGAGTTCTCTTGGGGAAACGGTGGCCAATTCCCTCCGTTGGGAAATAACTCGGGGAGGAGACCGATCAAAATACATGACAGAATTTACTCCACCCAGACGGCACTTGGGAGACTCTCTCTTATCGGCAGAGCAATAGATGTCAACCGGCTCTGTCGTTTAGACGATTTCTTAAAATCCACCAAAGAAAAAGACGTAACGCTGAAATATGTCACCGGCATGTCTGCTATACTATCATTCATGACGTCTGGTATGGCAGAATCGTTCCTTAGAGACAAGAAAGACGAGTGGGGGCAATGGTTCTCAAGTATGGAAATTTGGAATGGGCAAACACTCCCCTTTGAAAGAGTAGCATGGCTAAAAATCACGGGTGTTCCACTTCATTTATGGGACAGGGATGTTTTTGACGCTATTGCATCCTCATATGGTGAGATTGTTCACGGGTCAGTGGCCAGCGCAAATGACGGTAACTTTGCTATGGAACAGGTGGCTGTCATTGTGCATGATGGTAGACGCATTTCTGACGCTCCTGAGATTCAATGTAAGAACGCCAAGTTTAAAGTTTGGGTTGAAGAAATGGAAGAGTCTTGGTGCCCGGATTTCGTGAAGGCTGCTGTATCATCTGGGTCCTCTTCCAACAGTGGTAAACAACCGGAGGACGTTGAAGACGGTGAAATCATCGGGGATGAATCTGCTCCGGTTATAAATACGGACTCGGGTGTTCCGGTGAATAGCCCAATGATTGTCGACCCCACTACCGATGCCGGAACCCTTGCTCCGGTTGACTTTCAGGCGGACAACATTCCGGTGAGTAACTCAAACGTTGGTGGTGAAGACCAACAGCCTCAAGTCCAAACGTTGCATGGGGACCTACATGATATTAATGATACACCAACTTTTGAGAATAATATTATTTTGGTGGAAACTCCCAATCAGGTATTAAATTCTCCCAATCATTGTGGTGGTCCCAAGGAAAACCCTTTGCCTCTTCCTTAACTTGGGCCCCAACCGGACCTGCTGAATAATTTAGACCATATGGGCTCTTCTCGAAAGCGGGCCAGATGGGATTTTGGGCCCAATGATGACCTAATTGATTTAAACTCTCCACCCTCACACAGGCCCACTTCCTCTACTGGTGGTCCCAATCGTGTGAGCTCCTCTTTACTGAAAAAGAAAACTTATTCTTCCAGGAGTGAGTTTATGCCTCCTGTTCCCCCTTTCATCCATCCGGTTTGTGTGTTCTCTGACCTCCCTAGACCCCCCTCCTTTGATCCTGCCAATCTCCAGGCAATGTCAAACGTGGTCCCTCTCACCCCACCGGTCACATCCAATCAGGCACAAGTAGCGGAGGCTGGGATTACGGCTGAATTTGGTAATGCTGTGGGTATCTACACAGATGGTTTTGAAGGCGACTTGCTTCATGCGATCGCTGAAGAAGGTGAGCTCTCTTTAATCCAATGAATTTCATGTCTTTTAATGTACGAGGGATCGGAGAAGACCATAAGGTACTCTCTGTAGGTGATGTTATTAGAGAACAAAAACCGGATTTTGTCGGAATCCAGGAAACGATGTTACAAGACGGTTCTTTAACTCTACTCTTGGTAAACCGGGTCTGGATGCTATTGTTGTTGCTGCCTATAACGAAATTGATGGTCCCGAACCGGCTGATTTACTTCTGGCTCACAAACTCAAAAATATCAAAGAAAAAATCAAGGGTTGGCTGTCTCAAGAACGGGACGCTCGAGGGCTGCTGAAAAAATCAATTGAAAATCGGTTGTCCCTTCTGGATGGCCGATTGGAAAATGGTGGTTTATCCGAATTAGAAGTCGATGAATGGGTTGATAACAAGAAAAAATTGGGCGACATAAACTTGGAAATCACAGTGGATTTAAAACAACGCTCTAGAGTGAAGTGGTTGATCGAGGGGGATGAAAAATCATCGTTTTTTCACGGTATGATAAATTACAATAGTGGCTCAAATCGGCTCAACGGAATCCAAGTGAACAATAATTGGGTGACGGAACCGACTCGTATCAAGGCAGAGGCTTGGAAGTTCTTCGCTTTCAAGTTTCGGGAGCCGAAACAGGTTCGTCCTACTTTCCTATGTCCGTCGCTGAAGCATGTGCCCCCGGCTGACGCTGTCAGCTTGGTTAGCCCTTTTTCTGCTCTCGAAGTTAAAAATGCCATTTGGGACTGTGGTGTTGACCGGGCACCCGGCCCCGATGGACTCACTTTTGGTTTTATTAAACACTATTGGCCACTCTTAAAGGATGATGTTATGAATATGATGTCGGCTTTCTTTGATACCGGGATAATTAACCGTGGCTGCGCGTCCTCATTCACCGCTCTTATTCCAAAATGTCAAGACCCGATCAACTTCAACGATTTCCGACCCATTAGCCTTATTGGATGTATTTCGAAGATCATTTCCAAAGTTCTCGCCAATAGAGTTAAACCCATTATGGACTCGGTGATCTCCGAAGCTCAATCCGGCTTCCTTGCTTCTCGAAACATCCTAGACGGACCACTTATCTTGAATGAAGTGGTATCTTGGGCGAAAAAAGCCAAAGTGGACGCCTTTATCCTAAAGCTTGATATGGAAAAGGCGTATGATTCGATAAATTAGGGATTCATACTATCGGTTCTATCTCAAATGGGATTCCCTCCTAGGTGGTGTATGTGGATTGAAGGCATCTTGATCTCATCGAGGGCGTCGATTTTAATTAACGGTTCACCATCTAGGGAGTTCCAATGCTTTCGGGGGGTTCGACAAGGGGACCCCTTGTCTCCTTTCTTGTTTATTTTGGCTATGGAAGCACTAACTTCATTTATTCACAAGGCCAACGACTTGGGCCTTATAACCGGTCTGCAGCTGCCAAACCAGGGCCCATCAATATGCCATCTAATGTACGCTGACGATGTTGTTTTTGTCGGTGAATGGGGCGACGAAACCTAAAAAATATCATCAGATTAATGCGGTGTTTCGCGCTCATTTCAGGTCTCAAAATCAACCATAATAAGACATCCTTGTTTGGGGTTGGAGTAAATTTTCAAAGCGTCGAAAACATGGCCACGGGGATTAACTGCAAGGCGGACAAATTTCCATGTAAGTATTTGGGGGTTCCAGTCGGTGTCAACATGTCTCAAATCAAATATTGGGATCCGGTGGTGGAAATTTTAAAAAGCGGCTTACCAAATGGAAGGCCAAACATCTCTCCTTTGGAGGTCGGGTAATTCTTATCCGATCGGTCCTTGACAGTTTGCCTCTCTATTTTTTCTCACTCTTCAAAGCTCCTTCCGGTGTCTTAAATTCGTTGGAAGCACTTAGACGACGATTCTTTTGGGGAGGGGATGAAGACAAATCAAAAACTAATTGGATCGCTTGGGAGAGAGTTGTGGGGCCTACATCTAAAGGCGGTCTTGGTTTCGGCTCGCTCAAGTCTATGAATGAGAGTCTTTTAATTAAGTGGTGGTGGCGTTTCAAACACGAGCAAGCGTCATTATGGTGCAGGGTCATATCGGCGATACATCATAGTAATCTCTCTCCCACTTATCTCCCGGTTCGTAGGGGCCTAGCCGGCGTTTGGAATGCAATCTTTAAAGTTGGTGCTTCTGTAATGGACCAAGATCTAAATGTTCCTTACTCGATTAAGGGGCTGGTGGGGGACGGTTCACTGGTTCGGTTTTGGCTGGATTGGTGGACGGCGGATGGGCCGTTAAAAGACAAATTCCCGGCTTTGTTCGCGTTAGAATCTAACAAGACAGTTTCGGTGGCTGCTCGTATCCAGAACTGGGGCTGGATTCGGGCACCAAGTTCTCACCTTGAATTGACGGCTATGCAACTTTGCTCCGCGCAGGTTGCCGGTACCATATTAACTTCTGCCCGGGATAAATGGGTCTGGGTTGGGGCTCCTGACGGACTGTTTTCGGTGTCTTTTTGCAAGAATCTACTCCAGCGTCATGCGATCCCTTTTTACCCGTTCCAGTGGGTCAAGGGAGTGCCGAAGAAGGTCTCCATTTTCAACTGGAGAGCAGAACAGAATCGCTTACCAACTAAGGATGGCTTAGTGAGACGGAAGATCATTCACGGACCGGCCGATTGCAAACTATGTGGAGAACAAGCTGAAGACGCAGACCACCTCTTAACATCATGCTATTTTGCAGCATGGCTTTGGCATAAGATCGGATTGTGGTGTAAAATTCCCCCCATTTTCGCTTTTAATGTGCGCGACCTGCTGCAGTTATACAAGGATACAGCCATTGATAAAAAGAAGCAACAGTGGGTTCAACTTGTTATTTTAGCCGGCACTTGGACATTATGGAAGGCACGAAACGCCGCAATTTTTCAAGGTAAAAGGGTATGTTTGGATAGTCTCTTTGGTGAAGTTCAGGCCACATCTTTCAGTTGGGTCAGCAACAAGCTTAAACCGCACGGCTGGACGTGGGATAAATGGAAGGCGTTTGAGGTTCCTGTCACGTAAAGCACATAACCGGCTCTCTGTAAACCTGGGGACTTAATCTTTTCGGTTTTTGCACTTTGTATTAACTAGTATCTTATTAGTCATGCACCAGTGTCAAAACTTTGGGTGATGTACCTGTACATATTTTGGTGAAATGGAAGTTTTTGTTTGCCGATCAAAAAAAAAAATTGCATATTATTCTCTCCATTCATTTAGTCAATCAAGTGATTACCAAGATTATTGCAAATCAATCAAGATGATTGACTGGACATTATCATCGCCAAGAATCAAGCTACTGCTTTTATTTTTGTAATCAATGTATTCATCTTGTACTTCTATATATTATGTTGTAACCATTGTGTAAATCATCAAGTTTCAATTCAAAGCATTCTATTGTTTCATATGGTACAGAGCCTTCTAAAGCTCCTCTGAGCAGCCGATCCCATCCCTTTCCTGTCCATTTTTTTTCCAGAACACTCACATGGCACCTTCGATCATCCACATTACCGCTGCCACCCATTTTCCTATCAAACTAACCCACAAAACTTTCCTTCATGGCGTACCCAAGTCACCGCCACCCTCATTGGTCTCGAACTAGACCACCATATCATCGGACACGACAATACTCCTGCTGAAACAGTTCTGGACGGCCAGACCACCAAACCGAATCCCAAATATCTTCGTTGGTTTCGCCAGGATCATATGATCATAAGTGCCCTCCTTGGTAGTTGCTCCGAACAAATCCAACCCATTGTCTCTTCCGCCAAAACAGCCCGCAAAGCTTGGGACCTCCTGAACTCAAGCTACGCAAGTCGCTCACGTTCCCGAATAATTTCTCTCAAATCCCGGTTAGCCAAAAACCCAAGAGGAAATCGCTCCATTTCCGACTATCTACACGAAATGAAATCTCTATTTGATGAACTTGCTATTGCCCAAAGTCCCATGTCCGAAGAAGATCTTGTCGTCCACATCATGAATCAACTAGGTGACGATTATTCCAATCTAGTTGCCTCCTTTAAAACCCGCGACACCACCATCCCCTTTGCCGACCTATTTGAAAAACTCTTAGACCATGAACGCACCCTAAAAGAAACTATTACCGAACCTCTCCTCACCACCGTTAACTACACTTCCCGAACCAACCCACGTACCAACCAACCTCGACAAAACAACACCTATGACCAACGCCCTACCCGAAACCCAAACCCACCCACCAACCGTACCCAACATTCCACCCGCAACAACTCCACCACCACCCGCCCAACCGCAACAACAACACTCATTGTTACTATTGTAACATTCCCGGTAATGAAACAAAAGATTGTCGCAAACTTAGTCGGTTCTTACGTGAGCACAATGTTTCTCCAACCAACAACACCCCAGTGGTTAACTACACCACACCTCACCCAACGGCTACAACTCCATCTTGGATGTGGGACACCGGTGCATCCAACAACACCGCGAACAACAACCAACCTTTTCCCGTTCTTTCCGAATACGGAGGCCCTGATGAGATCGTGCTAGGTGATGGTAAAACGCTCCCTATAACTCATATTGCACAAACAACTATTCCAACAAAATCTCGTCCACTTCTTTTAAATAATATTTTAATTGCTCCTAATCTTCGAAATAATCTTATTTCCGTTGCCAAAGTTTGTCGTACTAATCGTGTTTCCGTTGAATTTTTTCCCTATCATTTTTTTGTCAAGGATCTACGCACGGGGGCGCGTCTCATGCGGGGAGTGAACGTCAATGATGTCTACTATGGACCAATCTCTTTATCTCCTCAAGTCAACACCACCCAAACAAACTCTCTTCTCATGTGGCACCACATACTTGGGCATCCATCGCTTCAAGTGTTTAAGTCTTTAATTTCTAGATTAGGACTTCAATGTAATAAGGTGACCCATGAATCGTTTCATTGTGTTTCATGTTCCTTGAATAAAAGCCACAAACTACCTTTTGGCAAAAATTCTTTTGTTGCAAACTCACCTCTACAACTTCTCTATTCGGATGTATGGGGTCCCGTCAAAACATCTATCGATGGCTTTAAATACTATGTCATTTTTGTTGACTATTTTTCCAAATACATATGGTTATATCCAATCAAACGCAAATCCGATGTTAAAACTCTTTTTCCACAATTCAAATCTCTTGTAGAAAAATTTTTTAAAACCAATATAGTTGCGTTATTCACTGATAATGGGGGTGAATATGTGGGTCTTTCCCCATACCTTGCATCTCAAGGCATTTCCCATTACACGACACCACCTCACACACGGAACAAAACGACGTTGCCGAACGGCGTCATCGCCATGTCGTTGAAACCGGACTTGCATTACTTCACTACTCTCACTTACCACAACATTTTTGGTCCCATGCTTTTCAAACCGCTACTCACCTAATCAATCGCTTGCCTACACCCATCCTTCACAACAAATCACCCTACGATATGTTGTTCCAAACAGCTCCTACTTATTCCAAACTCAAACCGTTTGGTTGCCTTTGCTACCCATGGTTACGCCCATACGCCACTTCCAAATTACATTCACGTTCCATGGCGTGCATCTTTCTTGGGTACTCATCCTCTAAATCGGCATTCAAATGCTATGACCTCCTTAATCACAAACTCTACCACTCTCGCCATGTCGAATTCGTTCCGCACATCTTTCCCTCTCAAGCCACCAACTCCCACCCCAAACACGTGTCATTTGACACTTTCATATCTCCCTCTCCTAACACCATTTCACCAACCATACACCATCCAAACTCTACTCCACAGCCAACCATACCCGAAAACCATACCACTGACCTCCCTCCTATACACGGCCCAGCCCACCCTTCCTTACAGCCAAATGACCCAACACCAAACTCCACTCCTCCAAGCCCAACTACACAGTCCCTTACCCCTTCCTCCCCTTCCCTTGGCCCATTACCTACCAACGCCACTAATTCACCCACCGGCCCAATAACACAGCCCCATGAGCAGCCTTCCTCACCAACCGGTTCCAACTCATCTCCCACCAACAGCTCACCCGAATCACTAACCAACCAGCCCAATTCTCCTACGCCAGCTTCTCACCACAACAACCCTCCACTAACACGCAGACAACCAAAACCCAATAAAAAATATTACAACTCCAGTTTCGTTAATTCCACCACCATTCACCCGCTACCCGTATCTCTTGAACCATCCACTTATACTCAAGCATTAAAAGATCCAGATTGGCGCCACGCCATGGATCTTGAGTACAATGCTCTCCTTCACAACAACACATGGGAACTTGTACCTCACACCACCCAAACACCTATTGGTTGCAAATGGGTATTCCGAATAAAACGCAAACCCGACGGCACAATTGACAAATACAAAGCACGTCTCGTTGCCAAAGGGTTTCACCAACAATATGGTAAAGACTATCATGAAACATTTAGTCCTGTTACCAAACCCGTTACCATTCGCACCGTCCTCTCCATTGCCCTTTCAAAAGGTTGGTCTTTACGTCAGCTCGATGTAAATAACGCGTTTCTTCATGGGACTCTCCATGAAGATGTTTTTATGATTCAACCTCCCGGCTTCACAAATTCGGAATTCCCTCTTCACATTTGCAAACTAAAAAAATCTCTCTACGGCCTTAAGCAAGCACCGCGTGCTTGGTACAATGAACTCACAAAATTTCTCATTGGCTTTGGTTTTACCAAATGTCTTTCTGATCCCTCGCTCTTTGTCTACAACCTAAACGGTATCACTTGCTATCTCCTTGTGTACGTTGATTGGCATTGTCCTTACGGGAAATCACAATCCATTCATGGATTCCTTTGTCCAAGCCCTAAGCAAACAATTCTCTATCAAAGACTTAGGCCCTCTCCATCACTTTCTAGGAATTGAAGTCATTCCTACGCCTCATGGTCTTTTTCTTTCTCAACATCGCCACATTCAAGATGTTCTCACCACCTTCAAAATGGACGGTGCAAAAGAGGTCCTCACTCCTCTAAGCATTTCTGATCCGCTTTCCTCTAATGATTCCTCTCCTCCCGTCGATCCCACACCTTACAGGAAACTAATAGGTACTCTGCAGTATCTAGCCTTTACTCGTCCAGATATCTCCTTTGCTGTCAATAAATTATCTCAATTCATGCACTCACCCAAACAATCACACTGGCAAGCTCTCAAACGGGTACTCCGATATTTGAAAGGAACGGTACATCACGGGTTGTTCTTGCAGCGCAATACCAATCTTACCTTGCAAGCCTTCTCGGACTCGGACTGGGGCGGTATTCATGATGGGGGACGGTCCACTACAGCATATATCTTATACCTTGGGTCAAACATCATCTCTTGGAAATCTGCAAAACAAAAAACAGTCTCTAGATCATCCACTGAAGCTGAGTACAAAGCTCTTGCTAATGCGGCAGCTGAACTTTCATGGGTTAAAAATTTACTCCGTGAACTTGGTGTATCAACTGTGAGCCCTCCGTCACTTTACTGTGACAACACTGGAGCTACCTATGTATGTGCCAATCCTGTTTACCACTCACGAATGAAACATATCGCCCTGGACTATCACTTTGTACGGGAACAAGTTAACTCCGGACAACTTAAAGTTTTTCACGTCAGCTCAAAGGACCAACTTGCGGATGTTCTCACCAAACCGCTTTCACGAGCACCCTTCCTGAACTTTCGGTCCAAGATTGGAGTCTCCAATGGATCCTCCATCTTGCGGGGGCGTATTAACACCACAAATTAAGTCTACATTAATTGCATATTATTCTCTCCATTCATTTAGTCAATCAAGTGATTACCAAGATTATTGCAAATCAATCAAGATGATTGACTGGACATTATCATCGCCAAGAATCAAGCTACTGCTTTTATTTTTGTAATCAATGTATTCATCTTGTACTTCTATATATTATGTTGTAACATTGTGTAAATCATCAAGTTTCAATACAAAGCATTCTATTGTATCATAGACTATAGAGCATTATTTTGAAAACCGGATCGGACCGGCCAATTGAAAAGAGAAAATTACCAAATTAATTAAGTTTGACTTCAGTCCAACATTTGTAGCCCAGTTGGTTGAGGGCCTAAAAGTTTCTTATGGGAGGCTTGGGTTCAATTCCCACTAGCTACATTTGGAGGACATTGGTGGAGGGGAAATGAGGGATGACCCGGCCATTGGCTTGGGTTCGAGTCCTGATCCCAACCGGTTTTACCGATTATTTCACTGTCGTGCTTTCTGGCGGATGAGTGGTCGGGTTTTCCCGGGAATTGGTGGCAATTGGTGGCCGGGTACTCTCAAGTACCTGATTCGCCAAAAGGGTGCCCGGAAGTGCTCGAAAATTGATTCGTTGGCCGTTAAAAAAAAAAAAATTAAGTTTGACTTCAACATATCCATGATAGACAAAATAGTCATTTGCGTTTAAACGTCGGCTAAGCAGTAGCCTGCAGTCAGTTTATAGTTTGGAAAAACAAAGTCAACTATGTTTTATATTTGCAAACTATTCCGAATAATATACTATAGTGGTATATTTGGACTAAATTAAAGAAAATGGAATAACGAACATTAATCTAAAACGAGTTTGTTCACGTGTATATCGTTATATCGGTCCATGTCTCCATCACTACGTACTAACGTGTAATGGCACCAACTAGAAGATCCAAATTGCCTACTACCATGCCAAATATAAGAAAAGTGTGATATTCATCTGACAATACTTATTTCAAAACTTTGTTTCTTCGTAAACTTCAAAAAAGATGTTTTGAATCCGCAAAAGAGATAATGGCACCATGCTGAACATGTTGGAACAGATATGGCGGGCAGAAAATCAAATTCTCTTCTAATGGATGTTCTTTTTCATGCTTTTTTGAATATTCTTTTTCAGGAATTTACTTTGTGGTGGGGAAGAAGGGAAGAGCTTTTAGTAAATTCCTTTAGTGCCATAATCTTGATAAAAACTTGTTTACATGAGAATGGAATTCATTCCCTTATTAAATCTATGTAACAGTACTGATTACCGAGAAGATTAATATGGACCATTGTAACACTCTAAGCAAATCCCACATCGGCTGTGGACAAGAGAGATCCTTAGTTCATAAGTAATCCAATGCCTCTTAAATCTCCAACGCGTTTTGGGCTTAATTCTAATGGATGATAGGAGAACTCCACAGTTAAGCGTGCTCAGGTGCGTAGTAGTAGTATCAGGATGGGTGACCTCCTGGGAAGTCTTCACCGGGCCGACCAAAAACAAAGCCGTGAGTAGCTGGATGCAAAGTGGAAAATATTAGTGGTGAGAGAGGCCGGATGTTACAAATGGTATCAGATCCACTCATGTGTCGTTCGGGATGGTGTGGCAAACCACATCGAGGACTATGAGTTCCTAAGGGGGTTATTGTAACAGTACTGATTACCCAGAAGATTAACATGGAAAATTGTAACACCCTAGGCAAATTCTACATCAGTCGTGGACAGAAGAGGCCATTTGGTTCATAAATAATCTAATGCCTTTAAATCACCAACACGTTTTGGGCTTAATGTTAGTGGATGAGAGGAGAATTCCCTAGTTAAGGGTGCTCACGTGGGAATAATATCAGGATGGGTGACCTCCTCAGAAGTTTCCACCGGGCCGACCAAAAACAAAGTCGTGAGTTCCTGAATGGGCAACCCATCAGGGACAAAGCGATAATATTGGTGGTGAGAGAGGCCGGATGTTACACTCTAGTTCTGTTTTGGCATTAGTTCATTACTCTTTTAATCTTATAAATGTTGTGAGTTTCAATCATAGACATTGACCAAACCACATAAATCTTCTGTTCTATTTCTCCTTTTAATTTTTCGTATGCTAATAAGCTACTAGTCTAAAGCATTGGCGGATTATCCTACAGGCCAGAAGAAGCCCCATCCTGTCCATCCTTTTCGCTTTGTAGTTTAAATTTTACAGAAATTTTTGAGAAAATTGATATGTATTTGTTAGATAATAATTCCTGATGTCCGCATTTATCTTAAGTATATATTATATCCTAAGTTATATCTTAGTTGTTAAAATCCATCGCCTCGTGCGCCTAGGCCCATTTTTTAGGCGAGATGATGCATTTGCGCTTTGAGTCTAGGAAATTGCGCTTTAATTCTCCAGGTGATGGTTTAGGCACAAATTTCAACTAGATTCCCAAATTCTGGAGAGTTGTCAGCCAAATTCATTAAATTATGGCAAGATTCCAGCCAAATTTCTACTTTTATCTAGGAAAACTACATATATACACTAATGCATCAATATTTTATAACCTTTGACACTAACTAGATGAAAAATAGTTTTATTTTAATATATTTTTTACTTTATTTTCTTTGTTCATTTTTTTTTATCTTAAGCCCTCGTTTTTTTTAGCCTCACGCCTAGGACCCAGGTGAGACCAATGCGCCTTGAGTGCGCCTATCGTTTTTGTTAACTATGAGTTATATTAGTTGTGGCGGTTAACTACCAACCGTTGTGTCGGTTATTGTCTCAACGGACACACCCCTTCGTTATGTATAAATACCGAACATATGTATTTCATTTGTAAATGTATTGAATCATTGTTTGATAAGAATTCTCTCTCATCCTTTCCCTCAATCGATCCTGCGATCTAACATTATTAAGTCCAGCCCAGCTAGATTAAGTCCGGCTCTACCAGGTTTTCGTTCAAGATCTGCCATTGGTTTACAGCTTGTTGGGTTTAATCTTGATTGTTCGGGTTAGTTTACGGGTCACGGTTTGACACGTTGTCGGGTCGCAGATTAACGGGTACGGGTCAAGTAATAATAGGTCAGCAGTTAACTAGTCCATGGGCAAGGAAGTAGTCAAGGTTGACCAAATTTAGTGGAGTACATGGGCTGTGGTTGCTACACAATAGGAGTACGTTGAAGTTATGTTATTTGTTTGTTTCATTATAATAGAGTGTCTAATAGTTCAGTAGCGAACCTTCTTTATTATTTACATTGAGTTCATATAAGTCTCTTTTGTACGTGAGTTTGTGTGTGTTTGAGTGTGTTATTGTGTGTGTGGAGTGGGGCCTGAACCAACATTTGCTATCAAGGCGAGTGAAGACGAAGAGGCCGTTTTGAGAGTCATTTAGAGAATTCGCAAAAGCAAGGAGGCAGCCTTGGGCTGTGATCGACAGAAAGAATGAAGAAAGAAGATCCGGGATTGAAAGAAAGAAGGAAGAAAGAGACCGTGCCAGAGAAATAGAACCGGCGAAAAGAGTACTATTGATCATGAAAGAAGACCGAGTCACCGGAATATGACCGTACCGGTGTGAGAAAAGAAGACCGTAGGAGTGAGACCGAGAAGACCGATAAGACGCAAAAGATCGGCGGCAACTAGACCTTAAAAATCCAGACCGGAAGAAGATCGAAAGTAAATGGTTCTTAGTGAGCGGGAAGAGTAGCAAAGGTTTTATGTGAACCAAACTCGGTTCTGAGTGAACCGAAGGATGCCGAGAAATTTTACGATCTGTGTGATCAAGTAAAAGCTCTGTGTGAGCGTTGCAAAGCATCTGTGGGAATTGAAAGAGAACTGTTTTGAGTGAACGGGTTCTGTGTGAACAAAAGGGTGATGAATATATGTGATTCATGGTGATGATGTAACAAGAAGCGAGATTCTTTGTGAATCTAAAAGCAAAGAGTATTGGCTGATGATGGCAATCGGCCCCGTATGAAATCAGATGCAAGGCAAATTGCATGAGATATGTGTGAAATGAGACCTAGTGTGATGAAACAATCTGTATGATTGTGATTTGTTGAGACCAAGGTTTTTGTAGTTGTGTGAGATGGCAAGACAAAAAATGCTAAATCAAATTGAGCTTGCAAGCACTAGGGATGAAGTAGAAAGAAAGCAAAAGGTTAAGAAGGAAGTGATCTAGCAAGATGCAAGAGGAAGTCAAGTCGATGTGAACTGATTAAGCAAGAGACAACTGAAGCAAGAAACAACCTGTGCGGAGGCAAGAATCCAGCAAGGAATCTCTGTGGTTCAAACAAAAGCAAAGAAGAAAGAGTAGCTGAAGGGATATGGTACCGAACACTAGTAAAAATCATACACTAGTGATACCATATTAGCTACTATAAGGCGTCCATTCCTACATGACGCTGATCTACCCGCCCGTTTTACGTCAGCAGAACACCATGCGTCCACAACTCAACGGACGCATCCTCACCCGCCCATTTTACGTCAGCGGAACACCACACGTCCACAACTAAATGGACGAATGCTTCCACGCCCGTTTTACGTCGACGCAGAACGAACCTTCCTGAGCAAGGTAAGTAAACCTTCGTTGACACTAGGGGTGTGCATGGGTCGGTTTTTACCATTAACCATAACCATAACCATAACCGCTATTTCGGTTATGGTTAATCGGTTATGAAATTCGGTTATGGTTCGGTTTTGGTTATTTCGGTTATTAACCAAAAAAATCGACCAAAGCTAACTTTCGGCTAAATTATAAATTTAAAAGCCCATGGGTCTTAAAAACTCAGAAACCTACAATGTTAGACTTAGCTTGAGTTATTATTTATAAGTTAATCAAGACTACACTTCTAGTTAGAGTACCAATGTGGGATCCCTTTTAATAAGATATTATTATAAAAAAACATATTTAACCCCTGGGGTACAATTTACAATTTTAATTCATCATAAAAAAAAGAATACTACATCAATATCATGGTTGTTATAACATACTTTTATTATAGTAAAAAAACCTCTATATAGTTAATATAGAACATAAATCTATTACATAAACTTAACAATACAAGTTCGGTTCGGTTCGGTTATATATTGGTTAACCAAAGCTTCATAACCATAACCATAACCGCTCGTCGTCGGTTATTAGAAATTTCATAACCATAACCATTGGTTTATGTTGGTTATCGGTTAAAATCGGTTCGATTATGTCGGTTATGGTTAATTTTTGCTCACCCCTAGTTGACACGAATGATAGATTCCTTTCAGGGCAACATCGAGACACATGCCCAGAGCAGTGCTTCCCAGGCAACTATTCCTGACGCAGCAGGCTGCCCGTCAGAGTTCTCAACCAATAAATGGCTGCGCTCAGACTGACACAAGAAAAAAGAACGATGACGTGGCAGCCTCCCAGCCAAGATATCTCTCTTGACAGAAGACTTTCGCAAACCCCCCATTGTCTCAGGTTCTAGATGGAAGGATGATTACCCACCGCCCTGGAGTAGCCAATAGGCGGACGCCATGTGTCCGCCGCCCAAGCAGCGTCCACTCAACGGACGCCACGTGTATCTTCTCGTCAGGATGGTAACATCCCCTTATTCCCTCCTTTTTATCAAACCCACTTGCACCATGGGCTTAGAGACTTGGGCCGGAAACCTAGAGACATCTCTACTTGGCCCTGGGACCCACTCTGGGTAGAGGATGGGTTGAGGAAGTTGCATGTCGAGGTACTATAAAAGGAGTCCCTTCTCCTTTTATTGGCATCGATATTCACTAACACTTTCGCTGAAAAGACTACGAGCACATCGTACTTTTTCAACCTTTGTTTATTTGCTAACGTTTAGAGGCTCAACTCTTCTAATCTGTTGTCTTTTCTCAACATCCTTGGTCTTGTCCTTAAACCCACCACGTTTTATAAAACACCCCGTAGAATCACTACCGAGATCAGCGCTAATCCGGTGATCTAGGATTCGTGTTTCTTCAGTAGCAAGCGATCGGGCAGATGTGATCGATCGGTAGAGCAAGAATAGCAAGCAAGAAAGAAGAACGAATCAAGATTAAGGGGGTGAATGTTGGGTTTAATCTTGATTGTTAGGGTTAGTTTACGGGTCACGGTTTGACATGTTGTCGGGGTCGCAGATTAACGGCTACGGGTCAAGTAATAATAGGTTAGTAGTTACCTAGTCCATGGGCAGGGAAGTAGTCAAGGTTTGACCGAATTTAGTGGAGTACGTGGGATGTGGTTGCTACAAAATAGGAGTACGTGTTGAAGTTCTGTTATTTGTTTGTTTCATTATAAATAGAGTGTCTAATAGTGCAATAATGTACCTTCTT
>JAUTDX010001339.1:0-59428 GCA_030844895.1 Ambrosia x helenae | reverse complement strand
TTTTGTTAAAATTATATGATATAACAATTCATATGTTTAAATCATGTCTGGGCCTATTTTATCTAATGGTGTAAATGGGCTTACAGTTGGGCTCAAGAAGTTTAGCCCATTGTAGTGTTGGGTTAGCTGTTGGCCTTATGGCCCAGCTAATATTGTTACGATTTATTATTGTTTGGATGGTCAAGATTGTTTCAGGTGGTTAAGATCGTGTGGCTGATATTGACTCGTAACAAGTGTGATGGAAGCTTCGAGAGGCAGTATAAATAGATTATTATTTCACGAGTTTATTTCAGTCGTTCACAATCTCTCTCTGTACTCTCAATAGTCTAGGGTTTTCTCTGTGTTCATCTGTACTTGTATAGAGATCTGTCTTGGTATTGTGGTGTGGATTACGTCTGTGTAATCCTTGAGTGATCGTTGTACGATCACCAGTATCGTCGTCTTGGTGACTGTAAGTGTTTGTATTGACTTTGTAATAAGTCAACTGATCTAAACAATCAGTTGACGCTTTGATCTTCAGAATCTCTCTTATTTGAGAGATTCAGGGTATTTGGGGGGTAATATTTTGGTTTGGGTTAATAAGATTTTGTCACCTGTTTTGTCGCCTACATCTTGTGTTCATTATCTCTTTTGTATGATCCTGAGTTTGTGTTGGCTCAGTTTTATGTTATAGTGGTTTGTATCATAAAATTTTACATGGTATCAGAGCTTAAGGCTCTCATATCATAAAAGGTTTTTTGGGTTAAAACGATTCTGTGTCTTATTCTTCCGCTGTATCTGAGTTTTTTGTTTAGAGATTTGAGATCTTGTGTTCTGGATCTCAGATCTGGTATTACTTATATTTTTGTGTTGTTCTTGACAAGTTGTGGATCTGGTGTCAACAAAGAGTTGGCTACTTGGTTGGACTTGGATTTCTAGCTTGCTCTCTGGTTTGTAACCCTAAGTGAAGGTTACAAACTACGAGTTATTGGAGAAACCCTAACTTGGGTCATCTCGGTGAGATTGTTCCTTGTCTGTTGGTATTCTTGTTCTTTGGTTGTCTAGGAGCACTGTCCGGGTTAGGGTGGACCGGAGTAGGCTCAAACTTAGGTCTATTGTCTAGGAGCACTGTCCGGGTTAGGGAGGACCGGAGTAGGCTCAATACTTGTGTTGTTTGTTGGTTGATTGTGATTTCTCTGATTGTTTTTTGTTGTTTGGTGCTCTTGTGTCTGTATATATACTTATATATATATATATATAGATAATAAGGGGCTCCTGTGCTAAGATCTGGGTGGGCACCTTGAGTGACGAACCCACTATCTGACCCCTGGCACAGTTTCGTCCTATTAGGTGTTTTTTGGTGTTTCATTCTTTGTCTTGGTTGATTTTTTGATTATCTGTCTGTTGTATTTGTTTCTATGACTGGTGGATCAGAAGCACCTCAAGGACCTCAAGGTCCTCAAGGACCTCAGGGTCCTCAAGGTCCTCAGGGATCTGATCTTACTGGTTATGTGGGTACTCTGATAAGTAAGTTAGATATCAGTGACCCACTCTATCTGCATCCCAGTGATACTAGCAGCTTGTCTATCATCAGTCTGAAACTTAAAGGAACTGATAATTACAATGTATGGTCTAGCTCTATGAAATTGGCACTAAAAGCAAAAAATAAATATGGTTTTATAGATGGAACTTGTGTTAAACCTGATGATGATGAACTGCTAGCAAAACAGTGGGATAGGTGTAACTCTGTTGTGTTATCTTGGTTATTGAATTCTGTTAGTGAGGAATTGTATCTTGGACAAGTGTTTTCTGATTCTGCTAGTGAAGTTTGGTCTGATTTAAAGGAGACTTATGATAAGGTTGATGGTTCTGTGGTATTTAGTTTATATCAGAAAATCAATAGTGTTAAGCAAAATGGCAGTACTGTTTCTGAGTACTATCATAGACTTAACACTATGTGGAAGCAACTGGATGCTATTCTGCAGTTGCCTACTTGCACCTGTAAAGCATCCAAAGACTTCAATGATTTTACTGCTCTTATTAAACTAATGCAGTTCCTAATGGGGCTTGATGATGTTTATCAGCCTGTTAGGACCAATCTGTTGACTAGGGAGCCACTTCCTACCATTAAGACTGCTTTCTCTATTATCTCTAGAGAGGAATCTCATAGAGGTTCTAGTGGAAGTACTAAAGGACAGAATGTGGCTTTCTTGTCCAAATCTCAGGCCACTGATAATAAGAAGAAGGCTGGTACTAGGGGACCTAACCCTAATCTAAAGTGTACTCACTGCAATATGTTGGGTCACACTATAGATAGGTGTTATGAATTGGTTGGGTACCCTCCTGGATTTAGGAAAAGAGCTGGTGGACAAACTCCTAGAGCTAATTTGTCTAACAACTCTAGTAGTAATCCTAAGTCTCCTTTATCCACTACTTCTGGTTTGCCTTTTTCTCCTGAACAGATTTCCAAGTTGATGAATCTAATCAGTGAGAAAGGAACAAGTGATCCACAATGTTCTAATTCTGGAGGTAAAAACATATATGTTAATGGTTTTTCTGCCTTGTCTAAAATATCAAATTTAAAACAAATATTTGAAAAGTTTTCAAACTGTTCTACCTTTATAAAAAATGCTATCAGTTGTGGTTGGATCACTGACTCAGGGGCAAATCAACATATGACCAAAAGTGATAAGTTCATGGTTAACTGTGTTGATGTATCTGGATACAATATTCAGGTGAAACATCCTAATGGAACCAGTGCTAAGGTCACCAAGATTGGTGACATAAACATAGCAGATGGTGTTACATTATATGATGTTTTTCTAGTCCCTGAATACTGTGTCAATCTCTTATCTGTGCATAAATTGTCTAAAGACAATAAGTTGAGTGTCTTATTTGATGAGAATCACTGTTATATTCAGGATTCCAAATCAAGGAGAATCCTGGTGACTGGTGATCAGCAGGATGGTTTGTATTTTGTTGGAAAGAATGTGAGTTCTAATTTGTGTTTTAGTAGTATTGGGAATTCCAACCTATGGCACAGTAGGTTGGGACACCCCTCTGACCAGGTCTTAGCAGTTCTTAGTAAAGAACTGAATATAGGAAAGCCTGATTCTCAGCCTTGTGACATATGTCACAAGGCAAAACAGGTCAGGTTGCCCTTTCCAATCAGTGATCATAAGACTAAACAAGTAGGTGACATTGTTCACCTTGATGTTTGGGGGCCATATAAGGTCACTAGTTGGGAAGGATTTAGGTACTTTCTAACTGTTGTGGATGATTATACAAGGACTGTTTGGTGCTATCTGTTAAAAAATAAAAGTGAGGTGTTTGAAAACATTGTTATCTTTTATGAACTTCTAAAAACCCAGTTTAAGTCAAGAGTTAAGGTTTTCAGGAGTGATAATGGAGGTGAGTTTGTAAACAAACAAATGGAAAGTTTTTGTAATAATAATGGAATAATACATCAAACATCCTGTGCATATACACCACAACAAAATGGTGTTGCTGAAAGAAAGCATAGACACCTTCTTAATATGGCTAGGGCTTTACTGTTTCAAAGTGGTATTCCACTTAGATTTTGGTCTGATTGTGTATTGACTGCTACTTATTTAATCAACAGGGTTCCTTCTTCTGTTCTTCTAGGTAAGAGTCCTTATGAGGTCTTGTTTGGGTTCCCCCCTGTCCTTAGTCATTTAAAAAACTTTGGTTGTTTGTGTTTCAATACTGTTTTAAGCAATTCTGATAAATTGTCTAGTCAAGCTGAAAAATGTGTTTTAATAGGATATTCCAGTTTTAAAAAGGGATATAAACTGTGGTGTCTTGAGTCAAAAAAGGTTGAATTTTCTAGGGATGTTAGGTTTTATGAAGAAATTTATCCTTTTAAACAAGAGTCCCTAGAAAATGTAAGTGTTCAAAATAATGATTCTAATATTACACATTTAAACTTTTTTGACAATATTGAATCTATAACAACTACTGATTCTTTAATGACTAAGCCAAATCTGCCCGATGATGAAGGGGAACCAACTGTGTCTCATGGTGTTCCAGCTAGTCTGCAATCAGGACAGACTCCCAGGACTGCTGGGGGGGTTGATCAGTCCTCTGGAGTTGATCAGCAGCCTGGCAGCCCAGGTTGTAGTAGTCCTGATAGGGTAGACCATGATGCAGGGACATCAAATGTTGAGAACAACCCACCTGAGGGAACTGTTAGAAGGTCTAACAGAGAGTCTGTGTTTCCTAGAAGGTTTAGTGAGTTTGTTGTTGATGGGAAAGTCAAATATGGGGTAGAAAAAGTTGTTAACTACTCTCATTTGTCTGTTGATAATAGAGTTTTTGTGTCTATTTTAAACCAAAGTATTGAACCAAACACTTATAGTGAGGCTGCCAAGGATCCCAAATGGGTTGAGGCTATGAATTCAGAAATGGAAGCCTTACATAGGAACAATACTTGGGTTCTTTCTGATTTACCTGTTGGTAGGAAACCTATAGGTTGTAAGTGGGTATATAAGATTAAGTATAAGGCTAATGGAGAAATAGAAAGGTATAAGGCAAGACTTGTAGCTAAAGGTTACAATCAAAGAGAGGGTCTTGATTTTGGAGAGACTTTCTCTCCTGTTGTCAAGATGGTAACAGTTAGGTGCATAATTAGTCTTGCTGTCCAGAATAACTGGACTTTATATCAATTAGATATAAATAATGCCTTTCTATATGGATCCATTACTGAGGATGTGTATATGACTCTTCCTGAGGGTTATTATACAAAGAATGAAACAAAAGTATGTAAGTTAGTTAAGTCTTTGTATGGGTTGAAACAGGCCCCAAGAAAGTGGAATGAAAAACTAACTGATGTCTTAACTAGTATTGGTTTTGTGCAGAGTATATGTGACTACTCTATGTTTGTTATGTCTAAACAAGATGTATTTTTGGTTCTCCTTGTCTATGTGGATGATATTGTTTTGACTGGAAACAGTCAAACTGAGATTGATAATGTAAAGAAATTATTAAGCACTAACTTTCTTATGAAAGACTTAGGAAAGTTAAAATATTTTCTAGGAATAGAAGTTTTGTATGAAAAGGAGAGTGTGTGTTTAACTCAAAGAAAATATTGTCTTGAGTTACTAGATGAGTTTGGTTATTTGGGGTGCAAACCTGTTAACAATCCTATTGAACAGAGTTATGTTGTCAATACAAAAACTAGTAAGAATGAAGTGTTAATTGACAATATAACTGGATTTCAAAAGTTAATAGGAAAGTTAATATACTTGTCTTTGACAAGGCCTGATATAAGTTATGCAGTTCAATATCTTAGTCAGTTCATGCATAAACCCAATCATGGACACCTTAAAACTGCCTTAAGATTATTAAGATATCTTAAGGAATCCCCAGGAAAGGGAATCAGTTTTAGCAAAGGTGATACCTTGAATCTTTTTGGGTATGTTGATGCAGACTGGGCTAAGTGCCTGGTGACCAGAAAGTCAGTAACTGGATACTGCATTTTCTTAGGAAACTGCTTGGTTTCCTGGAAAAGCAAGAAACAGAGTACTGTTTCAAGGTCATCAGCTGAAGCTGAGTATAGAGGGATGTGTTCTGCTTCCTGTGAATTGTTGTGGTTAAAAAATTTGCTGAATGAATTAGGAGTTATTATTAAACTTCCTATGAAGTTATTCTGTGATAGTAAAGCTGCTATTTCAATAGCAGCTAACCCTGTGTTTCATGAAAGAGTCAAACACTTTGAAATTGATTTGCATTTTCTGAGAGAAAAGGTATCAACTGGTTTAATTGAAACTGTGAAAATTGACTCTCAAGATCAGGTTGCTGATGGATTCACCAAAGGGTTGGGAATTCAGCAACATAAAAAGTTTTGTCTTGATCTAAAAATGAAAGATATGTTTAAACATACGAATTGAGGGGGCATGTTAAAATTATATGATGTAACAATTCATATGTTTAAATCATATCTGGGCCTATTTTATCTAATGATGTAAATGGGCTTACAGTTGGGCTCAAGAAGTTTAGCCCATTGTAGTGTTGGGTTAGCTGTTGGCCTTATGGCCCAGCTAATATTGTTACGATTTATTATTGTTTGGATGGTCAAGATTGTTTCAGGTGGTTAAGATCGTGTGGCTGATATTGACTCGTAACATGTGTGATGGAAGCTTCGAGAGGCAGTATAAATAGATTATTATTTCACGAGTTTATTTCAGTCGTTCACAATCTCTCTCTGTACTCTCAATAGTCTAGGGTTTTCTCTGTGTTCATCTGTACTTGTATAGAGATCTGTCTTGGTATTGTGGTGTGGATTACGTCTGTGTAATCCTTGAGTGATCGTTGTACGATCACCAGTATCGTCGTCTTGGTGACTGTAAGTGTTTGTATTGACTTTGTAATAAGTCAACTGATCTAAACAATCAGTTGACGCTTTGATCTTCAGAATCTCTCTTATTTGAGAGATTCAGGGTATTTGGGGGGTAATATTTTGGTTTGGGTTAATAAGATTTTGTCACCTGTTTTGTCGCCTACATCTTGTGTTCATTATCTCTTTTGTATGATCTTGAGTTTGTGTTGGCTCAGTTTTATGTTATAGTGGTTTGTATCATAAAATTTTACAAAAATGTGTTGAAACTTCTTTATCGAAAGCTAAAGAATGAAAGTAGGGTTTACTTTGCATCTCGGAAATGGTCATACGCAAGCAAACACTAGAGAATAATCCAAATATTAATTAATATATTACTTCCAAGTTCCAAACTCTTTTTTTTTCAAATAAATGTAATTTCTAACACATTGATTTCACCAAAATATCACAAACTCAACTGGATGAATTTAGGTGATCAGGTCAACAGGCTCCTTATATATTGTTTTTATTTTTTATGTTCATTTTAACGACTTACTCAAAGTTGTAAGGAAACTCTATGGAGTCAGCTGAAACACTCAATGACGATGTTTGTCTAGAAAACCAATATTCAATGACATTATTTGCAATGGCGAAGCTTGGTTGTCGAATCGGTGGGGGCTGGACTCAACTTTTTTTCAATCAGTAGTGACCGGAAGATCAAATCGATGGGGGTCGGATTCACTTTACCTACCAAAATCAGAACTTCCATCATTGCGCCAAAACGGTGGGAGCCGGGGCCCTCGGACCCTAATGAAATTGCGCCCCTGAATGTTTGGGCTTTGATATGCTTCGAAAAGATTAGGTCATGCAAAACCTTAACATTTCATATAGAAATTGTAAGGAAACCATTCGCATATAAATTAAATTAAAAATTACTTTATTATGATTACAATACAAATAGGAAATGAAAAGCAATAAATTACAATATTAATACTACTGAAATAAACAAAAAATACGAGAAATGAGTAGAAACATAAAGTGTATATGGTTGACGATCGTGTTGAAAAATGGGTCCCTTAAAACGAATTTCGGGTCTCCCAAGAGATCCCGTTTATTTTTAGGATACAACAGCCTAAGCAACTACATTGTTGAAGTTAACTCTAAAACCCGAACAGTACCTGAAAGCAAGAGTTAGGATCAAGAATATGCAACAAATTTGTTTCATATGTTGGTGTGTTTTCGTATACTTTTTACAAAATTTGAGATTAAATGCATTACAAAGTGCAAATCACAGGTATTAAATCCAAATATTGGTAAACCCTGCTCTATATTTTAAGACATCTTTGTATATAAGCCTCATATATACATAATAATAATAATCAACTTTACTTCCTTAGGTTTATTTTTTTATCAATTGTTATTGAAGGTTGACTGGACTCTTAATCATAACCAAAAAAAAATCAATGTGAACGCAAATGAAGGGTTGGAAAAGAGGAAGTATGCAACGATTTTTGACCAAAATTTTTTTGAACCGCAAGGAACGATGTGTCAATCACCGTGACATCAAGCGTTGTGGTCAAGGTTGACTATTCGACTGCCGCCAGCCCCTTGAGTCTCCCCGATACGCAAAAAACCCGACTTTCACCCGCCCAAAGGCACGACAGTGAAATAATCGGTAAAACTTCGCTTCCCATCCGAGTCGAACCAGCATGCACACACTCACCGTATGTGCTCCTCACCTGGATACCACAAAGAATAATGAGAAGAGTGAAAATTGAACCTAAGTCGTAAGGAACACCAAGTATTCCCCTAGGCCCTAACCACCCCACCACTAACTTATTGGCTGACCAATTTTACTTGGTTTGCTCCTGTAGTATTGCGTTCGTTGTTTGATCTTAAATGTATTTATATTGACATTTTGTGTTTATTTTGTTTTAACCGGCGCAAATTAGAGCTTGGATCAAGGAGGCAAAAAGTAGTTAAATATTGCATCAACACCAGTCAACCGTCAACCACATGTATTATCTCGCACTTTTCCGCCCCTTTTTTCGTTTTATTTTTATTTTCTTTTCTTTCAAATAGTAACATTATGTTATAGCCCGACAACATCTTAGTGGTGAGATAAGAATTAGAGACTATAAAGTCCTATGTTCGAATCTTACAAGGGGGTTTTCTTATTCCTCCTGAATTGGTAACTTGGTGGTGAAATATGATCGCGTGATAACACTGGTGACACGATATTACTCCAGTGGTCTAAAACATAATGTTACTATTTGAAAGAAAGAAAATAATGGTATTTTGATTTTTTTACTAATAAAATATATATCGATACCAACAAGAATTACAAGTGAAGCGCGGGTAGATTAGTTACTGAAGAAACAAAAGCCTAACCTTGGATCCAGGAGTTAGCTTCGTATCTACAGGGTTGATCCTTCGCTAGATTGAATAACTATCGATTGTTTGGAGACCTACTATAAAGTCCTGTGTTCGAATCTTACAAGTGGGTTTTGTTATAATTATGAGTTTCCTCCTGAATTGGTAACTTGGTGGTGAAATATGATCGCGTGATAACACTGGTGGCACGATATTACTCCAGTGGTCTGTGAGTGATTCCATTTGGCCGCTCAAAAAAAAAAGTAACGTTATCTTTAAACATTGAAATCATATAGGGTATGTTTGGCAAAACTAGCTGGTGACTGGTGGTTGGAAACCGGTGACTAGTAGTTGTACATTTTTCAATATATTTTAGTGTTTGGAAGAGTAGGTAGAGCTTTTAATTAAATGTATAAAATGAGCATAATTAAAAGTTTGTATGGATGTTTTTTTTTATGGTAGAATGAGTTTTTGTATTATTTTACTCATTAAAAATTTGTAGTTAGTATGAGTTTTTTTTAAACGCTGATACTAGTAGCGTTTCAATATGAAGTTTTTCTCATAACCTAAAAGCTTCAAGTCCATTTAACAAAATGTCACAAATATCTACCATAAAAAATACAAAAAAACATGTATACAAGCTTTTAGTTATGTTTATTTTGATCATTTTATACATTTTATTAAAAGCTATAGTTACTCCGCCAAACATCAAAGCTACAGCTATCAGACACCAGCTACTTTTGCCAAATATACCTAAAATGTTATTATTTCAATATTTTGAAATTGTAGTTGAAAGTCCGTTCGTGTCGACGCGATGATCTCAAACGTCAGTCGTGATAAATGATTATATTAACATGGGTTTCAATGTGGGTGTTTGGTGGTCATATGGTTGCAACTATCAAACCTTCCTGTATCAGTTTTTTTTTTCTTTTTTTCTATGACAAAGGCCGTTAATGGTTTTCTAGAGGTCACATGTGGCAGTTAAAAATAATATCATAAGCTTATATATTAAATAAAAAATGTACCTTATTAAGAAAATATACAATAAAAGCTAACAACTTAAAATATGTTATCGTAATAGCATTTTTTATGTAAATTCTCTAATTAAATCTACAATGTCACTAATTTCACATGTTTTCTAACCGGACGGTTGAAATGGATCTGGAAACATTTGTGTGTTTTGTTTTGGTCGGTTTAATCCATTTTCAGTTGAATTGATTATTGGGTTTAGGTTTAAGTTTAGGTTTGGACTAGATTTTTTATTTTTCATAAAAATATAGGTCTCCTTGTGAATTATGTTCGATTTTTTCATACATCTAGAATTTGTAGGACATGAGCCATGATTATATTAAAATTATATTAATAAAAACTATAAAGATACCCTATTTATACATTTGGGAAATTTTAGTACACAAATCGTGTATAAAACCTTAATGTTACTTAAATAAATGTGCAATCCTACCACATATTATCGGCATTGATCTATTAGTTCGAAGTTTTTTAAGGAATTATTGGAATCGCCAAAAGAATTGGTGCATATCAACGTCATTCCAGGACCCAGGGAGGGGTTTGTGGTTTGCAGTGTTGGGGTTGTTCAAATGGCGTGGGGGGATGCGAGGGATGAGTAGTCGAAAAATCCAATAACTTTGGTCGAATTTTTTCACATATTAGGTGGATTTTGAATTCTTTACATGAAGCAAACTTTAGGGATTTCATTTCCATTCTAATTCCAATTTATTTTCCGATCAAACACATTAAAAAGGGAATTGAAAGTTCAAGCCTAACAAATTCCGCAAACCAAACATATCAAGTGTTGATAAAAAAACTAGTTCGTTTGATATACCATTGACATTGGATAACAACAAACTTAAAGGATTTCTTACAATCAAAATATTAAAAAGAGAGGTTACATATACACCATAAAAATTGCTATGCGGATAATAATTGTTTTCTGTTTTGTTTGACGAATCTATCTCAAATCTAACGGCTAATGAAAAAAAGGATTTTTGAAGAAGGGTAAAATGTGTAAAAACTTATAATTGTTGTGTCAACTTTGGCATAATCGAATAATTAAAAAGTTGGCGAGATGTATGCATAAGTCCCGGAGATGAGGCGTGTAGAAATGCCAAGTTTTTCACTTTTTCACGATTGCCAAAGGCTTCTTGTGTTTGCGATCTCGATGAGGATAAAATGCGGCATATGCCTTTTTCTTCTGTTCTTTTTTCTATTCACATTTGTGTTTTTTTTTTAATTGTGATTTACATATATGTATGTGAATCAACTTATATTGATTGTATCATAAATACAAAGTTGCTGACTAGTGGGACTATATAGATTAAAATTGTTGTTATATAATAATAATGTAATATTCAATCTTTATAGCAACCAATATTGTCCATCTTGCTTACAATGAGCTATTGAATTATTTTTTGTTGCCGAAGTAAAAATTTACTAGTATATCTTTCACTCAAGCGGTTAATTGTGTTTGTTTCCTCTAATTCATAATCACGCCTTAAACTTGTTTGTGATATTTGAGACGAAAAGTTCATTATGACACAATCTTTTTTTTTTGAACGGCCAACAAATTGGAATCATTTACGGAACACTGGAGTATCATCGTGCCACCAATGTTGCCACGCGATCATATTCTACCACCAAGTCACAAATTCAGGAGGAAACTCATAATAATTATGAGAAAACCCCCTTTGTGAGATTCGAACCCAGGACCTTATGGTCCCTAAGTCTTATCTCACCACCAAGATGCCGCTAGGCTATAATGCCTTTGGCCATTATGACACAATCTCTCTCTTTAATAACACGCTATTCGCCTAAGCTCTCCAAGCTATCATGTTGTTCACGTAGTCACATGCACATGCTTCTTAAACAAGTGTAGAAATATGCATGGAACTCTTATTAGACTGATATTGTTGGTTTTATATATGTGCAAATCCATGTACACATAAATTTTATAAAACTAGCTGATCTAATAGTTATGTTTTAACATTCAGAATAAGATTATAATGTTTTTGGTTACAATTGAACATCTTAGTTGGCACATAAAATATCTAATAAAAATAGTTATATTTATTGTGTCACAAGATACAATCATTTTCTTGTATTTTATAACTATCAACTTTAAATTTTGAGATGACATGTCACATTTTTTTGTTTGTTTTTCACATGATGCTTCATGCATTTGAACTTTTCCCCAACTTTGATATATGTCTATTAAACATTCGGGAACCACTCCCATGAATATACTGATATAGTTTTATTGGTATTTCTACTTATATATTCCATTTTTTTTAAATACGCTATGGCCTGGTAATTATATCAATACAATAACAAAAGCATAAGCACCTCATATTTGATAAGTATATGAAAAAAATGTAATTTTTTGGACATAAAATTACAACGGAGTATCTACACTGTAAGATGAAAGTAGTTCATATTTAAAAATATATGACATGAAAACATATGTATATTGTACTTATGTTAGTTATTTCAAAGTGACCAACATGTTGCACCACAGTTACATCGTTGCACCACAGTTTAGAAAATATGGTTATTGTTTTTTTTATTTTATCAAGGATTAAACATATCCATTTCAATAATTAGTGCAAAACTGCAAATTACATAAAGATAGTAGGTAGGCGGAAAATAAGCTGCGCCGTCACCCCCTTCTGGATAGAGAACCCTAATCTAGTGAAAACAGATCTTCGCCTCTGCAGAGTCAAGAAGTTGTTGTGGACCACCTGCGGGCCTCTTGTCAGAACCTGGTTGCCTATGATGCCTATGATGCCTATGATGCCAATGAGCCAAAGGTGTCAAAGGCCAAAGGGACAACAACATGTTGGTTATACTCGCACGCTTTAGAGTGTTTTGCCACCTTGCTTGACTCTGCTATAAGGACTGCTTGCCCAGCCACGAACCCACTCTCCCTGAATGTCGCTAAAGGAGACACGCCTGTAAGGTCCACGCATGTGTGTTTCCCACCTTCCCAACCAAACACTAGCAGGTCAGCCGGACGTAAAGTGTACCTCCTTTCTACCAGGTCTGTAAGAAAATTAATTGGATCCTCTTTCTTTGCCGAGATCTTGCTCGTCTAAGAATATCCGTTATTTTACTTTCTAGTTTTATACACGGTATATCCTTACGTTACGGTATGATATCACCTATATCTTCCAAAATTACCAACCGGAGAGTGGCCGTTGACTACTTTCCTCTTTATAACGAAATTTCACTTTGACCCTTGCCTTCTTACCTTTTAACGATTTAACTCCTTGATTATCAACATATGAAGAAACACAACCATAATAAGTAATATTGGGGTCTACTTATTATCCTATTAGTGGTAAATATTGAAGTGAATATCTCATGCATTTTGTTTTTGAGTTGAAAACAATCAAATATTACTAGTTTACTACTAATGTGTAGTAGGAATATGACCGTCGATGAAAAATTCTATAATTACCAAGGTATGATAATTTTGTTACTTATGAGTACTTAAAGCAACAAATTTTGAGGATATAAAAAGGCAAATGGCGACATGTTTTGTCACTTCATGTCACTTCATATGCCATTTATGCATAAACGAAAGCACTCTTAACACTCTTGGTACATTTGTAACATATTGAATTCTCTATCTTAAAGCTGGCTAGTTGACCATGTATAGAAGTTTGTATCTAAGAGGGGATGGGGCACAAGAGACATGGGTCATGGGGCTTGGCAAGCCGCAAGGCTACACCGCCCCTTCCTCTTGGGCTTTAGTTTGAGGCTACTTTTTCATGCTTGTGGAAGCCGAACAAAGAACACAAAGAAGCTGAAGAAAAATAATAAAAAAGTGAGTTTTTTTGGTGGGGACCATCTCATGGGGTGTGTGATTGGTGGGTATGATAAAATGGTGGAGTCTTGGCGTTTCAATGTTTAGGCTATTTTAGACTAGTTTGGGGTTGAAGTGACGTGGTGCGGTGTGATTGATGGGCATGGGGGCTACACGGAGCTTGTGCCCCTTCCCCCTAATAGAAACATGATAACTTTGAGTAAAAATTTTTTGAGGCTAAATTAGAACAACCATGTAGAAAAGCATCGATATCACTAACTGAATAAGTTACAACCACTCGTGAGTTTTCACTTGGAACTTATAATGCGGAACCGTTAATATTCCTCAACTTCTTAAAAAAACAAAAGTCGAAGGATTAGACTCATAAAACACACAGTAAGTAGTAGGTATGTCCTCGTACCTTTTTGTACCGAACCCGATATCGAATTTACCATTACCAATTTTCACCAAAACTTGGTACCGAACTACAAATACCAAAAATATACGGTACTATACAAATACCAAAAATATACGGTACGTTGTCGGTAATTTAAAGTAAAATACCAATTTGAACCGATACAAAACATCATCAAAACTTGGTAACGAATTCGTAAAGAAAATGAACTGTTTCAGTATCATTTTTTCAGTATTTTATACAGAAATGCTCATCCATTAAAATTAAAATTAGGACTTCAAGCAACACATTATTCACATTAAAAAAATAGCAAAGTAATAAAATTAAATAATTTTTTTTTTTGTAAAATTGACTATAAAAATCGTCAAACCCCTAGTCTCTCTCCTACCCTCGATCCACTCCTCTCTCTCTCTTGACCTTCACTCTCTCTATTCCTATCCTCTCTTCACACAATGCCACAACATTCCTCTGCTTCTCTGTTTTGATCCAACACAATCCCAGAAGCAGCTCAGTGTTTTGGCATAATCTGTAACCAGAGGATAGGAATTCAGACCCCATTTCCAACCAACCCTTTAAAAAAATCTCACCCACATTCACATAATATTCACAGATCTACCCTCCCCTGTTTTCCTCTGTTTTTTAAAACAATGGGTGACGTCATTTCCGGCAAGAATCTGATACCGGAGAGTTTTCCGGGAGCGTCGGTGGACTTAGCGGCGCAAATTGGGATGCTTTGGGACTTAATTAAAGCCCCATTGATTGTTCCATTGTTGCAATTGGCTGTCTACATCTGTTTAGCTATGACTGTTATGCTGTTTTGTGAACGTCTTTATATGGGTATTGTTATTATTCTTGTGAAATTGTTTTGGAAGAAGCCTGAGAAAAGATACAATTGGGAACCTATTCGTGATGATTTGGAGATTGGAAATTCTGCTTTTCCTTTGGTTTTGATTCAAATCCCTATGTTTAATGAGAAAGAGGTTTGTTATTATCATTATTATTTTTGTAATAATATTCTTCATTCTATAATTGAGAAAATTACATTAAGATAGCGGGTAGGCGGGCAACAAGCTACACAGCCAGAGACATAGGTTGTTGTGTTTTTTAACGTTAAATCTTTTTTAACAGTTAAATCTAAGTGTTTTTAAAGGCTTTGACTTTGTGAATGTGTTACGAGACATAGGTTGTTTTTGTTGTGTTTGATTATGAAACAGTTTGAGTGATGTTTGTGTGTTGAATGGATTGATGATGTAATAGGTGTACAAGATCTCAATTGGGGCGGCGTGTAATCTTTCATGGCCGTCCGATCGGCTTGTGATTCAAGTGTTGGATGACTCTACTGACTTTGTTATTAAGGTACAACTTTTTGAAGCGTACTTGTTTGATGGTACAACTTTGTTAAATTTAGAGAAGATTTCAATCATTAATTCATTGTTACATCTTTTTTTATTGACGAAATTTGGGTTCAAGATCCGGGTTATGACTGAATTGGCAATAATTGATTGGTTTTCACTTTTTATTGGGTCATTATTAGTGTTTTTATTTTATTTTATTTTATTTATAGTTTTTTTATGAAATTATAAATAATTTTAGGCCATAAATGGCGTGGAGAGGTATAGTTCCAAAAATATTTATTTTTACTGAGGTAACACTTTAATGCAATCATTAAGTTTATTGGATTTATGCGATATCAATTTTTATTGGTTTCACACTACCGAATAACTCATCGAACATTTAGTGCTATTATTAGGTCCTTTTTGCATTTATATAACTTGTACTTTCTATTGGTATTATTATTAAAACAGAATTAATTCGTTTCACCAATTATTTATCTAAAATTTGTGTGTAACTTTTAGGATATGATTGAGAAAGAGTGTCAAAGATGGGCAAGCAAAGGGGTAAATATTAGGTATCAAATTAGAGAAAGCAGAGGAGGATACAAAGCTGGTGCACTTAAAGAAGGATTAAAGCATGATTATGTTAAGGACTGTGAATATGTGACCATATTCGACGCCGATTTCCGGCCAGAGCCTGATTTTCTCCGACGAGCCATTCCGTTCCTCGAGTTCAACCCTCAAATCGCTCTTGTTCAAGCTCGATGGCGCTTTGGTAACTTTTTTAAATCTAAATGGCTCTTAAATTTTGGTTAACTAAATCAACATTTTACTAATAAAATAGTTAATATTAGGTTACTAACCCCATTATAAATAAGTCTTTAAAAAATAAAAAAAATTGAAAGAAAAAAAAAGGAAAGTGTAGAAGTGTCGGTAGCCCTACCCCATTGCACCTGTTTTAAAAAAGTTATATATCATATTCAACTTTTATCTCAATAAAATATCAAAAAGCATAGATATTATTTTAAAATCATATAATATAAGAATAGTAAAAGAAGAAAAAACATAAGGAACCAAACAAGCGTATAACTTTGGGTTAGAAAAAGTATAAAATGAAAGTACAGGGGGTCAGTTCTAAAACATGAGTATAGTACAAGGAGCTAATACATGTTACCGGAAAAATAGATGTGGGGTCCAGTTAAACACCACATATCACGGGATCCTAGCCGTCCGATTGTGACATTAATAAAATGCACTAATTTGTATTAAGATTTTGTTAACAGTAATTGTCTGAATTGGTCACCCAAAATAAGCGGCATAAATGTTGCCGGTACAAGGATAGTTTCGTAATTTAATTTGAACATGTTTACCATCATAGATATTTTAAGATTTTATATTTCAAATTTCAAAAGTAAATAGTAACTTCACTATCAAGGGGTAGTGTGGTAATTTAACCTTATATTCCACGTGATCTACACCTGGATTTTACTTTCTCACCGACAGTCAAGTTTCAAGCTCTTCATGATTTTACATTTTTACCCCTTTGGATAACGAATTATTTTTTTTGCTGTGCTGTTAATTTTATTAAAATAAAAATAAAATAAAAAATGTATTAAGATGAATAGATTTGATGTAGATTAGGTGGCGATTGATTTAATTCCACGTGGGAATTGTGACAAAAAAACTAGCTGTGAGTTCATGTGCTTAATGGCGTGTTGTGTTTGTGATGTGGAGACATGCTCCATTGGCAACATAATACATCACCTCACTTCACTAATCATTAATTTTTTAAAAATAATAATAGGGATTTTTAATTGATTAAACAAAATACATTACATGGGGATGGTAGGTAAACCGCAAACGGACAACAAATTGCGCTCTTATCCCGTTCTGAATTACAAACCCTATTCGACTAAAAACAAATCTTTGGTTCTTGAAGCTCACCTTTTGTACTCAATCCAAGAAATGAAATGCCTCAGGGGCAAGGGACCCAAAAGTATCGAAAGCAAAGGCAGAAACACATCTTGATTAATAATTTATTATATATTTAGTGATCATTAATAATTTATAACGTCAAGTCATATATTATTCATGATGTTTTTTTGGTTAAATTGTGCAGTGAACTCTGATGAATGTTTATTGACAAGAATGCAAGAAATGTCACTAGATTACCATTTCACAGTGGAGCAAGAAGTAGGATCAGCTACTCATGCATTTTTCGGATTCAATGGTACATTAAGAAAAGTTAACTAATCATCTTTCAATCAGTTTTGATCAAGTAGGGTAATTAACATGAATGCATTAATGTACCACAGGAACTGGTGGCGTGTGGCGTATTGCGGCCATTAATGAAGCTGGAGGGTGGAAGGACAGGACCACTGTGGAGGACATGGATCTTGCGGTTCGCGCAGGTCTCAAGGGATGGAAGTTCCTTTATCTTGGTGACCTTCAGGTTAGTTATTTTTATAAATATGCCTGCAATGAAAAAATGCATCTTTTATAAGAAAACACAATTAAATATTGAATTAAGATGCAAAGTTGTCATTTTTATCAATCTTTGTGTGGGATCCACAGTCTTTAATTGGAAAAACACACTTAATTCTTGAATTAATAAGCAAGTATGATGAATGGTGTAGGTGAAAAGTGAACTTCCGAGTACATTCAAAGCCTTTCGTTATCAGCAACATAGGTGGTCTTGTGGTCCAGCCAATCTGTTTAGGAAAATGGTGATGGAGATCGTTAAAAACAAGGTTTGTTAAGTTCGTTTTGACCTTTTTGAATCTTTTTTTCTTGATGCATACTGACAACAATGATATTAATTATTAGTAATGATTATTGTTATATTATGGTTGCAGAAAGTGACATTGTGGAAGAAGGTGTATGTGATTTACAGTTTCTTCTTTGTAAGAAAGATCATAGCTCATATGGTCACATTTTTCTTTTTCTGTGTGGTTCTGCCACTCACAATTTTGGTCCCTGAGGTTGAAGTTCCAATTTGGGGTGCCATTTACATTCCATGCATCATCACCACGTTAAATTCAGTCGGAACACCAAGGTATAATCATCGTATCCATAATGTCATTCAAATTTTGTAACATATAACATATTGTATAGTTAGAAGTAACTTTAATAAGTGGTGTTTTATATCTTGTTTCAGGTCCATACATTTATTATTCTACTGGATTCTTTTTGAGAATGTGATGTCCCTGCACCGTACAAAGGCAACATTCATTGGTTTACTTGACGCAAAGAGATCTAACGAGTGGGTCGTTACTGAGAAGCTAGGAGATGCTCTCAAGAACAGCAAAACAGCTGCTAAAGCAGCTCCAAAAAAAATTCAAATTCAATATTGGTGACAGGTAAAAAACCATACCTTTCCCTTTGTTCTTTCCTGGATTGTCTTTCTTTTTTAATTTTTAATTTCTTAAACTTGACCAAATCCAATTTTCTTTGTTGTGGTTTGGTAATATGACCAAATCCCACTTCACTAACTACACAATACCTTTAAACTGTATTTGGTATGATGATAGAAATGAGATTAGGAATGGAATGGTTTGTGGATCAGTAATGTGATTCCTTCCAACTTTGTTTACTTTCATTCAATGGAATGAAAAATTTAAAATACTATTATAAAAATGTATAAAATATTAAAATATAGATGAAATTATACTCTTCTCTATATATAATTATAAAAAGTTTAAATGAAACCTCATGTCAGTTTTGGTCCATTATATTTTTTAACCATTCATATCAAACAACCAAACCAACACTAGTGGTTTTTAACAATGTACATAACATTTTATTTTACACAACTTATGTGTTTTTGTTGATGTAGAATCCATCTCACGGAGCTTGGATTTGCGGTATTCCTCTTCTTCACTGGATGCTATGATTTTATGTACGGAAAGCACAACTACTTCATATACATATTCCTCCAAACAATCACATTCTTGATTGTTGGGTTCGGGTATGTGGGCACTATTGTCCCGAGCTCTTAAAAACTCCAAAAACGATTTCAAACTTAGCAAGCAAAACCGTGCATCTTCCATTTCAACTTATTCTCAGTATATACAATGATTCGTGTGATTGAAACGCGTACCGTAGTAGTTGAGATGGAGAACAGGAAAATGTTAAAAAGGTTACAGTTTTTGGGAGATTGATATTGTGTGTGAAAAGTAAGGAGACATAAGAGAAATAGGTTGTTTGTTAGAGGAGCATAGTATACACTTGAGTTGAAGAAGAAAAATGATGTTTATGTTTTATTGGATTTCTAGATGCTTTTGTTTTTAAATATTTATATATGCTGAGTTGGGTTTTTTAGATTTCTGTTTTGTGGAGAGGTATAATATGATGGCAATAGGAAGACTAAAGACATCTATTGTTTTTGCTCTTCTTTTTTTTTTATCTCTGTTTAGTACAACTTCATACTATACAATTAAACAAATGTTTGGTCTCTTTTTTGTCTTGCAAAAGAAATTTCTTTCATTAGTTTCTAGCAAATTTATAAATCTGAGATGCGCCGCTAGCTACACAAACGAAACCATCCAAATAGGTTGGGTCAGTCAGACCAGCCAAAATGGTTTAATTTGATAGTTTGAATTTCTTTAGCTTTTCATTTATATTGTTAGTAACTAGCATATAACCCGCGCGCGTTGCGGCGCGCTGACGGGTATAAGCCCCTGCATTGCGGTGGGTTAGTATCGATTTCGTCGCTTATAGTATTGGCACATGCTAGGCAAGTGAAAGAGAAAACCCGAAAGATGAAGTTGTAATATGACCAAAGCATTATGTAGACGTGTTCGGTGGGTCGATAGCGCGCATGTGTTTTTCGTATCACATGTTAAAGGTTTAACTAACTTATTTTTACGCTTTAGTGATATGTTATTTTATTATTACTAAAGAGTAAAGATGAAGAAAACAAACCGAACGTTCAAACAGAAAGTCTCCGACCATATTTTTATCATTCCGTTCTGTATCCTGTTGTATGAATTATACCTAAATTATATTATAAACATAATTTCAAATCAGTGAATAATTTATACACCAAAATGACAACGAATTATACCTAGGCATAGAGGGTTAAGTTTGACACTGATAGCACGAAAAAAAATATAAATGTAAATGTAATTTATGTTCTGCCTGGGTAATCCCCGTGCAATCATGTTCAGCTTTGCAATTAGATAATAATCTCTAATCTTTCATAAACTGTGTGTTACTTTTCATAAACATTTACTACACTTTGTATATATCAATATATGCAAGGATCAGATAACAATATATGTGAAGTAGGTTGCCAAATCATCCCTCTTTTCTATTAAATAATTTGGTAATTGCCATTTGTCCAATATAGAATATCAAAAAGGAGAGCACGTGGCAGTCCCGCAAGAAGACCAATACTGTTCACACAATTTGAATTGTAAGTATATAGAATTTAGTATTAAAGTTTTATATAATGATAAAGATGATTCTAGTTATAATCAGTGTTGTAAAAATCAGGATTAATCAGTGATTAATCGCTAGTCGGTAGGTTACTGAGTAATTTTTAGTTAATCAGTCCATTAATCGGTAGTCGGCCTAGTCGGGATTAGTCGGACCTAGTCGACCTAATCGGCCCTAGTCGGCCGGCCAAAAATAGACGATTCTATCAAGTTTTTGGTGAAAATTTGTAATTCTGGCCAACTTCCGGACAAATTCTGGCCAAAACCTATAAATTCCGGCAAGTTTCCAATCAAACAATGTGGATTCTTGCGATTAGTCATGTATACTTAAAAAATGGGTCGAAAAGGGGTTAAAACATGTGTATTTAAAATAGCTTCCTATAAAAATGTGTGTATATATATATAAAAAAAACTGAAAATTACACATAAAAACTCCAATCCGATTAATCCTGATTAATCCCGATTAATCGCTAGTCCCCACCCCACCGACCGACTAGCGCCTAGCGAGTTCTACAACACTGGTTATAATAATTAATAAATGTAAAGAGCCGGTTCCAAGGTCCAAACCATTGATTGATTCGTATAAGTCTTAAAACGGTGATTTGCTTCTGTTTGAGCAGTTTGGTCAGTTTATCAACATATGCATTTAGATGAACTAAGTACACCACACACAACTTACTCTATAGAGTCGGTTAGTCACGTATTGAGCAACTATACCAACGTTTGAATATGATTTGAAAGTTAATAACCTGATCAACATTATATGTATTATTGTTTGTATCAAATAAACAATATGGAATATATAAATCTCATATGATTTAGTTTAGATAAAATTAATTTCATTTCGGAACCTTGGTAGATTTGTCTAATAGGTTACTATTTCTGAATCTAAAATAATAGAGAAAAAGAACTAGGAAAAAGTAATTAATTTGTGTTCAAAATATATGATTCGAGTATCGAGAAAGAGATGACATAATCAAAATAATTTTCCTATCAGTAATAAATAAAACAATATTATAAACGTTATAGAAAAAACCAAATAAAAGCCCTAGATAACTCAAGATAAAGAGGAAAACTCACAAACGTATTTAAATATAAGTCATGTTGTTTACGGTAAATGACATTTTCTTCTCGACATATAATCAATATATATCTTTAGGATGAAATTAATACAGAAACTACATATGCTTTATGTAGAAACATAAATACACATAAGATGTAGTTATATATGATTTCATGCAAGTAAAACAATACATATTTATTTAATCATTTGTGCGCATTATAGTATGCAACAAAATAGTATTATCAATGAGAAGAAAGTGCTTCTTTACACTAAAAAAACTAATTTGTTTAGGATTGATTCCTTCCTTTTTAGTTGCAAATGGTATTTACACATTGTATAGAACTAAGTATTTTTTGTCTCGCATTGCGGCGACAACCTGGTGCTTGCAAGACTTTGCTATATGCGTGACATACGAACATACAATCATTGTACAAAGAGTAACACTAAAGCAAGCGGAATTTAACATAACTACACTGCTCCACTTACACCTTTATCCAGCCTGTTTTATAAGCAGATAAACTATAAAGACAGCGATATACAAATACTATTACAACCTTTAAGTTAATTACACAGCCCAAGAAAACAAAGCGGCCCAGAAAAACAAACAACCCAAACTAAGTGATGAAACGCCCAGAAAAAGGAAAAGGCCCAAAACGCCAAGTTGATGACCCGCCCAGAAACAGAAAACCGCCCAAAACAAAGTGCAAACTGTCAGAAGAAGAGAAAAGCGCCCAAAACGTTCAAACCACCCAGAAAAATGCGAGGTATAGTAGCGCTACAGTACTCGCCCCTCACAGCCGACTTTGCTAAATGTATTCTTATATAATAATGCACACACGTTTTAGGTTTTTAGAAGAATGAAATTAGTTTTGGAAAAACTCGTAATGTATTCTTATATAATAATGTACACACCTTTTAGTTTTATAGAAGAATGAAAATAGTTTTGGAAAAACTCGTGTAACTTTGTAGCCTTCGCTCTCCTCTCCTTAACCCGTCTCGTGTTTATTTTTTTTCTTGGTCTTTTTGTACAATGTAGATTGTAGAGAAGTCTCCTTCATGAATCATGAGGTAGAACATGATGTTGTAGTTGGATTTACTTTGAAATTGGAATTCCTCACCCTCTCCATGGATCTCATCGAAAAGGGATTTTGGTTCTGTTACCACTAGTAGACACACTTAAATAATCTCATTTTAACTCTCTAAAAAAGTTCTTGTAAGTTTTTAAAAGTGTTTGTTCTACATTTACTTGCACAAACTTGTGGGAAACAACAGAAAGTTTTCTTGTTATCACTAATGCATCTTCATACTCGGATTGGAGGTTAGCACCACATGAAAGAATCCTTGAGAGAAACAACCTATAGTTCTTTAGTCATCCTCTACACCAACTTGTTCACAACACGCATCAAGCGTTATTTCATGAACGCATTATGCTTGTTTTCTTTCGTTTCATGAACATGTATTCAAAGAAATTATTTTAACAAGTTTTTCAGCTTTTCTACCAATTTTTCTTTGCCGATTTCTTTTAACCCACATACAAAACCCAACATTTGATCATATAATTTCAACCAAAAGCATTTAAAAAAAAGCACACACACACTGACACACACAAAAAAAAAATAAATAAATAAATAATCCTTACTAGTCAAAACAAATGTCTAGAGAACCAAAATATTTATAGGCATTTTTCCTAATTGAAAGCACCAAAACTATCAATGTACATATCTGAACATGAAAAGAAATGATGCTATAAAATCGCTTGAAATAAAAACATCATATGCAATCAATTTTGTAACACTAAAATTCACAGAAAATGATATGACACGTGCAATATGAGATTTGATAGTTTTTTTTACATAGATAACCATAGTCTCTTTTCCAAAATGTCATTGAAAATTACATATGTATTGTATATATATGTGCATTGCCAAACAAAACAAATAATCTTACATACAACTTCACTTCTATGATCTATCCCATATTACACCATTATGCAGCCTCACATAGATGATGTAAATGTTTCAAAGAATTTAAAAACCAAAGTAAACCCTCACCAAGAATGCGAAAATCACCGAACCTGAACTACCGAGATAGAATCTCTAATTTTTCAGCAAAAATTATTCAAAATGTTCCCGCCCCCATCATCCAAACACTAACTCTTGCAATATGTCCTTGGCGATAGTATTCTACAACTTCGTTTCCCTTTTTTGTGCCATGGACATGTATTCAAAGAAATTCTTTTAACAAGTTTTTCAAAGCAAACCAGCAAGTAAAGCACCAGGATCCGAAGATGGAATCGGTTGAATAGTTGGTTGAGGTTGTTGAGGTACGGGCGGAGTAGAGGCTGTGGGGATACTAATTAACTGTTCCTTGATAAATTCCTTCAACCTAGGTGGATATTTAACCAGATAATGTTATAACTCTGCACATGTTAATATTATACAGTATACATTCCTTTTAATATAAAATTCAAAACTGAAAACATACTCGAATGTTAGTGTGGGGTCTCCTGATGCCACTGTCATGCGTAATTGGGTTCTGTCAGCTGGATCTGTTTCTATTCGTACCTGAGAAATCATGAAAAATATGTTTGTCATTATTGTTTAACAGTGGAATTTAGAACTAAAGTAATTAAACTGCTTTATTAATTAGATATATTTATTTATACTTAGTTACTTACCAGGCATAACATGGACCGTGTGCTTTCAGAATAGAAGGTTGTGCTTGCAACTAAGTTATTGGCATTTGGATCCTGAAAATAACATATATGGTAAACCAGGTTTGCCTGTGTTACTTGATGTAAAAAACTACAAATTGTTTACAATAATCATAAAAGAAATTACCAGTCCAGGGGAAACAATAAGCCTCAAACTGTTCAACAAATTTGCCATTTCTCCCAAGGGCATCGGTCTTACACCTCTAACCTGTTCAATTTTATGCCAAAAAAATGCAGATTACCTTGTGATGTTAAAAAAGAACAAATGAATTCAACAAATTCTATACAAACCACTTCTTGAAGTTTCAAAGGAGGTGTAGCAAGTGATCTCCACTGAGGGAAAAATTCTTCTGCAGATAAGGTTACTGGCTGAAAAAATTTATTCAAGACTGCAGGAATGCGTAGCTTATTATCAACCTGTGTGAGACCAAAAGTAAAAAATTCAATATTGCTGTGTAGATACATTGTCAAGATACAGGATACAAAAGAAGGATAAGTACCAAGTTGGTTCCAAACTTGTAGGAGAAATCAAGAACTGCAACATCCTACTTGGGCGAAGATTTACCACATCAAGTGGACATTGAACCTAAACAAACATAACTTTATCCTAAGAACCAAGATTTATTATTTCAAGAAGTATATTAAAACCGTGTTTGACCTGTGATCGTGGAGGAATAATGTCAGGTACTGATGAAAGCTCCAACTTCAGATGGGATGGAGGCAGAATCACTGCATTAACCGCGTCAAGTGAAGAAGTAGTCTTGTTCCCCAAGAAGAGGACAAGGCGACCTTGATGACCTCGCCACTCTGCTTTAATACCAATCTGTGATAATAACATTAGTATTTAGTCAGGAGAATATTAATGTGATATACATTACTTGAGTACTTAATATAAACTTTGCAAGGAGAGAACCTGGACATAAGGATCCTCATATAGAACTCCACTATCTTTGACACATAAGTCATGGAATTTTTCTGCGATATCTACTACTGGCTGCAAGGTTGTCAATGCAAGGTTAGAACTAAAAAAACTCAAAAACAAAAAAGGTAGCATATGTAATATATGCAAACAAGATAAAAACAGTACCTTAATAGCATTTTCCTGCTCTCCAACAGGGGCAAGAGCTAATGCACCATCTTCACTTAGGGTTTCCGTCCCAGAAACACCCGGTGGTCCTTCAATAGCCAGTGGGCTTAGAAGATCTCCAAGAATATCAGCATTTTGTGGCTCAACTTCACCCATAGTCCCATTGGTTTGGGTCACTTCTTGGTCCACATGGTTATTTTCCTGTGAACATACCCAAATTACAGATAAACATGATATCAGAAACTGAGCAGCTAAATGCAGATTAATCTTACCAAGTTGTTGATGCTAGGGATCTTGACCATTCCAAGTTGGGTCACTTGTGGTGGTTCATTTGCAGGCTGCTGACTGTCACCACCAGGGCATTAGAGGCCTGCTGTTGGGCACGCGACTTGATAGCACTTAGCTCTGCTGTGTCAGCTTCAGTGTCTTCGGCTTTTTTAATCAATGATGACTTCCAAAAGGGTATCAAAGTCAGCAATTATAATGATTCATGAGTGTGTGTGTGTGTGTGTGTATGTTAAGTATAGACACTGATATTATATAAATTGACTAGAATTCATGTCGATTTCAATATGTTTAGAGATATATTTAGAAAAGAATAGACACTGATATTATATAAACTGACTAGAATTCATGTCAATTTCATGATGTTTTGAGATATATTTAGAAAAGATTACGTTGATAGCATTTTGTCTAAATGCACATATGCATATAATACACACTACATGCATATGTGCACATTTTTGTACTTCAAAAAATCAGACTAGGGGAGATAAATTTACTCTTTTCATTGGACGCAAACCTAAAATTATACACACATACAAACCAATAAACAAATCCAAACACCATACATACCTCACGTTCTGGAAACTTGGGCATTTCTGCTAATATATCCATCAGGGCTGCACCCTTCTTACTCAATGCAAAATACTCGACAGCTCGTTGTTGTATCTCAGCATCAATGCTCGTTTCATATCTGTAAATGTGAATAAGTGAACGTTTTATTTAAGTTTACGTTAAACAATAAGCGTACTGCCAACCAATAACAATCTTATGACTAAACTAACTTGCTGAATATTGCCCAAATCTGATTCTGCAGTTCTGGATCTGCTGGTTGTGAGTGCATTAAAATTTTTGCATACGTTGAGAGAAGAATGGAAATTGTTGGTGTCCTGAATAAATAAGAGGCTTTAGATTATGGAGCAATGATGATTAGAAAACATATACAAAATAAAATGCAGAGATATACGCACGAGACAGTAGGAAGCTTCTCATGTATAATGCCAAAAATTTCCTTTGGACTACAGCCAGGTCGTCTGGCCAAAAGGTGGCTGTATTCTCCAAGCAGATATGCACTAACCTGTTTAATTTAAATTTGTTCCAAATTAAATGAAAAAACATATTTAAAAATATGGAGTGCGAAATAGTTGCAGTTTAGATTAATATATAAACATTGTTAAACTAATTTACATAAAAATAGAAGTTACCTTCATCATTGTCTCATGTATTGCAGGCTTATCAAGATACTCTCTAGCTTTCAAAGCTGCATAAGGCTGATGAAGTATACAAGTGTGAGTCAGTGAGCCCTATGATATTTTAATGAGGCAGCCACAACACCAATATAATAAGGTAAATTAAACAAAACAAAAACAAATTACCTGAAGGTCCTCATTGTTAGTTACAAATTGCACAACACGAAACCAAATGTCATCACTGACAAAGTCTCCTGCTTTGTCAATCAACTGAAGAATAACATCCACATACCTGAAAAAATAAAATAATAAAATAAACTTTGGTTCCAAAATCAAAATTGTAGATTAATTTATCGAAAGAAAAAACGAGCATACCATGATAAATCAGGGGCAAACTTCTCTGCAAGAATAGCAGCTTTTAGAGCCAACTCTTCACGCATTGCAAACTCTGCTGTTCCAAGATACTGAAAATAGACGTCAATAGTAGCATGTTAAATTAGCATTTGATCACATTTCTAAATTTGTTATATCAGGCTACTTGAGCAAAAGTAAACTGAGATACATGACTAGTAATATCTAGCAACTGTGTACCTGTAATAATTCTTCAACAATGTCTTTAGCATTTGAAGTATCACACATAGCATAAAGTAGATCGAGCGCACGTCTCCGAATGCTGTATTAAAAAAAGTCAATACCAAAATATAATTAATAAAGCAAAAGGTGATATTAAGGGCGGTCTAACCTGATGTCAGGATCTTTCAGTGAGGTAATAATCTGAGCTTGATGTCTCTTAATAATGTCCTGAACATCTGTAACCATCAGCATTCGAGTCATATTCTCCTGCATGTATCGATTTGGCAAATAAATGCCATTAGAATAAAGCTAGAAAGTTAAAACCATTGCATTTATTTTACTATTTATATTTGTTTTAACTACTTACCAGACCAAGATAGCGAATATTCGGCTCACGGACAGCGATAAATTTCCCAAGCAAAGCTACACATTGTGACATCATCTCTTTTTCAGCATCAAGGTGCATCACCTGGTGTAGTAAGGTTGAAGATAAAATAAGGATAAAGTCCACAATGGTCTATTCAGTTTAACTTAAATAATTAATAAAATATCCATAGGAATGATAAGGTTGTGATGCAAACTTACTAGAGCAAGAGCTTCAAATAAGACAGCGTGAGATGCATTGTTCTTATTAACATTTTTCACAACATCTGTTCCCATGAGCACTCGTTGTAGAACCTCAAATAATGCTCTTCTTGTGTTTGGGTCTTCAATTGTTGGAAAATATTGAAGGGCCCTCATTGTTTTCACCTGAAAATACCAGATATCATTAAAAAAATGGTTATATAGATCACATCTATTTGTATCGAGACAACACTAATGAAAATAAAATGTGGATACATATAATATCAGACTTTGACCACTGTCTGGTCCTTGAAAGAGAGTTTTAAAGAAAAAGTGCACAAACCTGAAGCCAGGGTGAAGGAATACCATAATATGTATATTCTTGAGGAACATCTTGATTTCTAGCAAGTCTTTCCAATACTTTAACACATTTTGGTAAACAACTCCAGTATGCTTCATGGTTATTAGACACTAAAGAAACAAACAGACTCATTGATGACGTCAAAACACCAATATTGCGTTCATCCAATAATTGTGCCATCGGTCTGACCTATAAAATTAACACATGCTACAATCACAAAGAGGGCTAAAAAGGCATTTCAAAAACAATGTATCATATAAATAAAAAGCTTACCAGCCATCAACATTAACAACATCAGGGTTTTTCCTAACAAGCCGAAGGAGACAAAGTGCGGCCTTCTTTTTCACCAGTGGTCTGCAACTACTAGAGATCTGAGGTACAACCGTACAAAGAGTAATGACATCATTTTCATTAAAAAAATAGTAAATGTTCCAAAACTAGTGTAGACTTACGAGTAACTTTTGAACATCAGGTGCTAGCGATTCAGCAAATTCTCTACCACCAATATTCCCAACCTGTAAGTTATGATAGATATATAAAGATCATCCAATTTAACCTCACAATTATACAGAATTCTATAAGCATACCAATGTTAATGCCAAGCACTGAAAAGTTTCGTTGCGGCCAATAATATCATTGCGAACTGTATTGATTGCTAATCTTAGAAAATCATGATTCTCATTGAGCAAGCAAGATGTCACTAAATACCCAACCTGCAGGGATCACATCATAAGAAAATAAAAAACCTAGTTTGCAACAAAGAAATCAAAACACCTTTGCAGCATCATCATGTGAACCAGTATTAAGGTATATGTGTGTGAACCTGCTTTTCTGGGTATTTTGGTGCAGATATTAAAGAAACAGCTTCCATATGCCCAAAGTCCACATCATATCCTAGCATAAATATGTAAAGCATTTTCCAAACATATTTCTTCTTCTCATATGGACTTAACCCCTGCGAGAAGAGCAAATGCAGAATTCGTTAACGCATGACGGCCAACATAGACAGAAAAATGCTAATATTGTACAGGTAATCTGAATAGCCAAAGAGCAATCGCATAGACATTCTCCAAGTCGGGCCCTCATCCAGAAGGGCAACCCGCACCCTTAGCCCTTATGTTCTTCCTTTATCTTTAATTCATTACATTCTTTGCAAAAAAAAAAAATGTTAAATGCATACTTGGTAAATATGTGTATGGTAGATGATATGATTCTGGTTCATAACTTGGTCACAAATTTAGGGTCAACTGAGTTTGATTGATATATTAGTTTTTCCTTATTTTATCGAATGCTGCACAAGATAATACGATATACAAATGGATTTCCCTTAATTATGAATATATCAAATCCCACCCCTGTTTTTTTTATTTTACAAGGTAACAGAGCAGTGAATCTATCTAATCCCACTGAAATTAAAGATCTATTATTTGCACTTCTAATCACTAAAAAAATAACAACTCATATAGAGAGGACGATGATAGAAACTTGATAGTGAAGTTAACTTTCTGCTTTGCTTCTTCCTTGCAAGTATTACAATTATCATCAAAACTACAGAGTGAAAGAGTGTTGAGATTCCACACCCTTGGTTTTAAAAAGCACGTGGCGATCCAACGCGTTTTGATCCCAAAAGCGTGATGCGCAATGCGCGAAGCAGACGCATCACGTATCTGAGGCGTTCTTCATTAAAAGCACTAAAAAACTATCTATGGCTAATAGTTTAATTTGTCAACCTTTAAACACTAAAATAGAAGACATTCTCATCATCTCTAGTCATATTTGTTCAATCGACAGTCTAATTATTCAAATACTAGTCAACTACATAAGGCAGTTACCACAAATCCATGATCTCTTAATTCACTATGCCTATCCACAATTAAGCATTCTGCATCTATCAGCAACGTTGACTCAGCCTTTTGTTAAGTCAATTCACTTCAATGACATATCTTCCTCTTGCAAAATGGTCCCCAATCAACCTAACCTAACCTAACTTGCAAAATTCACTTCTCTTAACATTAAACCTAAACTAATTCACAATTGAACTTACAATAGTCACCGAACAAAATGCATACATCAAATATTAAAGTAATGAAATACTTTTATGAACATATGATGTAAAAATAAAAGAGGAATAGGAAGAGGAAAGTGTGTAACCTTTTCGTTTTTGAAGCGAGTGCGGATATTGCCAAGCTCTTTATCAACACGGAGGCGTTCTTGTTCCTTGTTCTGACAGTTACGGATTTCGGAGATGAAGACGGAGAGACCTCTCATGCCGGATAAAGCCATATCCGATTAGATCCGAGTCAACAGCTGTTTAATATTATGGATCCGAATCCAGGTTTGGATCAGGGAATGTGAAATTAAATTGCTGATTTACAAAGCAACAGTGTGTTTGTGTGTGTAGTGTGTGTGTGTGATCTAGAGAGAGAGAGAGAGGAAGAAGGTGGACTGAGTAAAACTTGAGACGAGCCGTCAGCCTGTGTCACATGACGACTTCTCGTTTACGGTTTACCTTCTCCCTTTAAAATTGTTTACTGAATAAAAAAAAATAAAATAGGGTTAATATGGTAAAAAAAAAAAAAGGTTATTAATGTAAAAACATACTTTTTCATTTTTACAAAAAAACTAATAATAATTAAAAAAATCATACAAAAATAAATACTTTTGCTGTAAAAAAGTCTATGCATGTGTAAAATAAAACGAAAAACTATTATAAGTTTATAACCCAACTTTGTTATATTAAAATCTCAACATTCTTATATAAAATGCATTTACGTGTAAAAAATATTTAGAATAATGACTAGTGGCCTTCTTAATTTGTTAATAGGCAATGAAGTCACATACATACAATCTTCTTGTAAGCAAATATCGAGTGTGAAGGCCGAAGGGTGTAGGGATTCGAGGTCATGGATTACCCACCGAAAAAATTGAGTTATATATTTTGAGATTATATAATATTTATGAATCAAAATGCGTTAAATTATGTATTTGCAAAGTCTACTTACAAAAACTCGAAGGCCTAAAGTCATTTGGGCATTTCGCCCATATGAAACACAACGTATGCTAAAAAACAGAGGTGTCGTTGACTATGTCGCAAATGTCATTAGGCCGCCAAAAAAGTCTGGCCGGTGCAGTTGTTGTGGTCGTACAAGGCATGAGAGATGTAACTCTTTATGGGTGACTAACAATGATTCGTGACAACCTTTGGGTTGAAAAATAATAGTTTTCCTATTTCAATTTTATTACTTATGAGTTATGATATACAAGGTATTTTATCATGTTACATAAGCGTTTGTGAAAGATGTGAACTCGTGAAGCTGGACTGGTAGGTTCGTGACTCGTTGTGACTCGTGGCTTATCAACATATGAAGCAGATCATGATTGAGCCTATTACAAGTGTGCTGAGTTGTTGATATGGGCTCAAAGCCCATTCTGTCAATTTATTCATGATGTTGATACAAGAGGTTAATGGGCTAGCTAGCCTATTCAAGACATGACATGGTCAAGGGCCGCCTCTAGTTAAAGTCGGTGTATGGAGCTCACCCTCTCTATATGTGTGGAGACTCTGGTCTTTTCAACGTCTTACACGGACCACAAACCCCTTCAATTCAAGCGGATGGGAAGGAGGATGGAGTAGTGTGTGACGTGGAAGGTGGTGATAGAGTCAAGGGCCATTATGACGCTCAATAGCCTAATGGTGTATTGTAAAAGTAGAAATAAAGTGAGTTAACGTGGTCTATTTTGATTATTTCACAAATATAAAATAAATATTTGAAAACACATGCCCCTTTCTCCGTTACCACACTCACACCCATACAGATGTCCTAATAAGTTAATAGTATAGAAAACGACATCGATAAATAAAATATCATTTGTATACTTACGTGTGTCGTTAATGTGAAATGACAAATGAAACAAGGGGTAGCCTCGTCAAAGAGCTTTCTGATATTTAAATCCGAAAAGAAACGAAACACCTTTTCTTTTCAAACTTGACTGCTCTAGTCTCATCGTAATATTTTAGGTTTATTGTAGGTTAAGTCAGCAAAATAATATTGTATCTTTCTTCTTATGTATTTATTTACTTTTGATAATATTGTAAACGTTGTATATGATTTAATAATCCTATATGAACATAAAATTAAAAAACTAAATAAAAATTTATATTTCAAAAGTAGTGCATTAACTAGTCAAGAGCTTCTATTTATCAAAACTATTTATGATCTCAGGCTGCTTGATGATAGAAAGTTTGAATTTTTTTTTTTTTTTTAAAAAGTGTTTTAACTTTAAAGTTCTTTGTTGTAGTTTATTTCATGGGTTGTATCGATCAAGTAAAAATACCGATGACATGATATATAAAAAGATTTCTGATTAAAAATTTAAGACAAAGCAAAGCAGAAGCAACCTGCCAAAGAGGAGACTGGCTAACAAACTGGTGGCTGCAAGTGCCTGCCAATTGCCAAAGATCCAAATTCTACATTTAACAAGAAATAGAAATGCTTGGGGACTGTTATTACTAATTACTGCACCCCGCTCCATCTTGCCCAGTCTACAAACTGCATCCCGCCATAGATGTTATTTGCAAAACGCACCCCAACTGTGAACGCCATTGCTACTACAGGGACCTGTTTTGCCAAAGGAGAAGCTTCCACCAAGCTTTCCATCCCATTGATGATTTGGTAACGCGTATTTGAAGAAACCGCAAGGAACACACCTGCATAGTATATAAACAAAGAATCATGTTCATTACTAACCTTGCTCCTTAATATGATTTAACTTCAAATGCGAATCATGATACATACCCCAAAGAACAGCACTTTGCACCAAAGGAGGCACCTTAACATCACTTTCCGATGTATGCATGCGCCTGAAATTGTCATATTTAGGGGTCTTTTAGTTATTTGATTGTTAATCGAATACTTTCTCATATCACAACAATGGTTATCTTATTTGATAAAAAAAGTGTAAGATTATTGCATCATACCGTTTGGCATTCATAATCATATTTGCAATTCCTTGGCCAATAAGACCGCAACCAAATCCAACCGAACCATACAGAAGACCCTGAATCCGTAACAACCAGAACGCAAGTTATCACTAAAACCAGTTTAAGGGGATAACGAGCAAGTAAATTTTCTTAATAGCTTGTAAAACATGGAGCAATATCCATATGAACAGTTAAAGGCATCTCACATATGCATGTATACCTTGTAAAAGTATGTGGCGAGTCGTTGCTGAGCTGAAAATCTACACCCTGGCCTCTCAAATTCAAACACACTACACAACCAACAAAGTTCAGAATATTAATAAAGTAATCAGCATCAAGCTACTGTTAGTGTTACTTTTCATCAATATTCTTAAAAGACATAATAACAATTAACAACCTGCTTGGAAGAGCTGCAACAGAGTTCTTCAAACCACTAAACAACCCACCACTTGATACCGTTTGCTTTCCAATACGCGCATATGGCGCCAACATACCAACCAAAGCAACATCAACCACTATACCCACCAAAAGATCCGCAGCATACAACTCAAACTCATTCCAAAAATCCTTCCTCGTTTTTGCACTTCAGCAAACGTCGCACAACACGAATCAATCACTATCTGCATCATATCTTTAATCAACCAAACCACATGCAGCAGATACTCAAAAACAAAACGACGAACAACAACAACAAACCTCAGTCCCAACTTTAAACAAAAACGACGGATCTGCAAGCAATCGGTTACGCAGCATCGCGAAATTCCTAGTCAAGAAACTCAAAACCCAACCTGATTTCTGACAATTCACAATAAACCTAAAATTAACACTAAACTAAACTAAACAAAATGAAATAAAGTAATAAATTAATAAAACATTAACACAAAACAGTTTAAATAAATAAATAAATAAGTAAATAATATTTACCTGTAAATCCAAATACCTAGTAAGAACAAGTTTACGAAGTCCAGTAGCTTTAGCAGCTTCCAACATATCATCAGGAAGACTAACACCATTAGATTCAGCTACCTTAACCACCTCCTCAAACCTCATCAACGGTCCAAACTCCTTCTCATCATGATCATCCTCATCACCACCACCACCACCACTACCACCGTTATCTCCGCCGTTACCACCGTTACCAGGAGGAAACTTTCCGTTACCATCATCTCCACCATGCTCAGGCTTTGTATCAAAAACAGCAGTAGCAGTAGCCATATTTCCTAAACCATCCGATTTAGAACAGTTTAACTTATAGACATGCAAACACCTATAAGAACTAGGGTTTTTGGAAACAGAAGTGTGTAGGTAAATAGAAAGCTTGTAGTTAAATACAGGTTTGAAGTTTAACATTAAGTGTTTGGGTAATTTGTCTCGTTGTGATGAGTCGTTGAGTTTCATAACAACGAAACCTGGTGGAGAGAGAGCCATGGTTATTGATTGATTCACTGGAAATGATGGGATTTAGTTGGAATTTATAGAATGGTGTGTGATTGGAACAGATTTGTTGTGTTTTATTATAAGTTGCTAAAAAGATCGATTAGAAAGAAAAGGATGAAATGTGAAAGGTAGTAACTGGTAAGCCACAATTAGTAGAAGTATGTATGTATAAAGTTAAATCGGACGATCCTCGTCGTCTTGCTCGGCGCGCTACTGACAAAACAAAAAACCCTGAAATGTGATGTGCGAATTAGTTGGGCTTTCTGAGAGATATGTCACTGGGCTATTTGGAAATTAATTGGGTTGTATGTTAGTTAATAACTGGGCTGCTGTATCCTGGCCCGGTAGGGCTAGTTAGCATCCCAGGCTCCCAGCTTATAGGGTATGTTTAGCAAAACTAGCTAGTAGCTAGAATCTGGTAACTGCTAGCTGGAAGCTGGTAGCTGAAGTTTTTTAAATATATTTTGGTGTTTGGCAGAGTAGCTGAAACTTTTAATAAAGTGTATAAAATTACAAAAATAGGCATAATTAAAAGTTTGTAAGGAAGTTTTTTGTTTTATTTTTATAATATAATGGGAATTTGTGTCATTTATTCATTAAAAGCTTGTAGCTAGTAGGAGAACGCTAGTACTACTAACTTTCAATATAGAGTTTTTTCTCCTAACCTAAAAATTTCAAGCTCTTTCAACCAAACAAGACTTTTATCAAGTTTCAAGCTCTTAAAAGCTTAAAGCTTGAAGTTCCTAATAGCTCTTAAAAACTACTTGCCAAACATACGGCTATGATAAAATCAAGAGGTGAAAAAAACTGAGTCAATGATTTTGACCGGTTCGGGTTGAAACCGGTTTCAAACATAAGGTATGGAACCGATATATAACCATTAACCAATGCCAAATGGGTAGGGTTAGGTATGGAACAGGTTCCTCAATACTCGGTTAACTAGTTTCTAGTGAAACCCGGTTCGAGGTTTTTTATCGGTTTCTGAAACTGTTTTATGTCCTCTACTTTCTCCGCGACTTGATGCTAGTGAAAATCGATTTGTAACTGAAAAACAATGAAATCGAATAAAAAATTGAAGAGCATATTTAATCTATGGTTTGATCTTATGTGTTTTGTTAATACATTTTTCGGTTTAGTTTTGAGTATTAATTAACGAACCGATGGGGATTCTAAAATTTTAACATACATGTTAGGCAGTCAATGGTTTTTATTTTTTCTTCTCTCTCTTTTCCTCTCTTCGATTACCGACCCAAATTGCATTCTTGATTGCTATCCGATGTCCGACAACTCCAGCCCTCGAGCATCGTGGGATCTAAAAGATTTAACACTTGTATAGATACATGAGCTTTATAAAAAAAACATAGTCTTTTTAAGTGATCTAAAATTAAACTTAAACAACTCATCACTTATCCTTAGGTTGTGTCTTTACACCAATTGATGTATAAGCATGTTCTGTAATTTGAAAATTGACTTGCTTAATTTACCCCAAATTTTAAATACATACTATTTGAAAATAATAACCTAACGAATTCATAAAACTTAACCATTAACCATGAAGCTATGATATCTACTGACTACTATACACGCATAAGCCAATGTAATAATACGATATAGAGTTGTAGGTAGACCTCTCTTACATTAGGGACATTGGTGCCGCATTCTCGATCTAAAAAATTTATAAGGAATCAAGAAAATCCATACAAGAGCAATAATGTTTCTTGAATGGATTTTCTTGGCACCCGTACAACAGTACTACTTGATTTTTTTTTTAAATAGCGTTAAAACCATCTTAGTTTTCGATAAATTAGATTTCAACTCATCCTTTTAAGCTCTAGTCTCATTTTACCCAACTCTTCTTCAAGTTCATGCACTCTAGCCATCATTCTTTCCATGTCAACTCTTAGTCCCTGGTTTTCACGAACCAAACTCACCCACCCGTCTATTTGGCTAGCCATGACAGAACCATGTGGAACAACGGACATTGGACCTGTAGGGGTATGTTCGCTATTCAACATGTTAAGGCAGTCCGATAGAGCTGTTTTCATTTGAAACTGCTCAAAGAATAACACTTGGAGAACAAATCTAAGCGGAAGGCGATTGTTTTGAGAAGCGTGAGCACACGCATCAATAGATAGTTTCTTGCAGTTGATGACGTGGCAGAGATTTTCTTTTTCTTTCTCAGGTAACCATGGATGAGCCTGTATTATTCATATAGTAAAACAAATGAACCATTTTTATAGTATATGATGGTGGGAGAGTACAAAAATATACCTCAAAATATATATCCACAGCTCTGTATAAACCGTCGTTTAATGATCTAGAAGATTCCGGAAGAACCTGTGTGAGTGAATGCAGCTTCTCAGGTTTCAAGTTCACATCTGATGCAATCTCTGCCAAATAACTGTCTACAAGCTTAGAAACATTACGACCCGTTTCTTCAGAAGTTAAAGAATAATTAATAATCCTTTCAACACAATCAGTGTTATATAATGTATCAGAATCAGAATAACTAGGAATCATTAGGCCATCTAGTGTAGCAAGATCCAACTGCATTCCTATCCTTCTTTCAAGCGAATCTTGACATTTATCATGAACGCCCAATATTAAACCAACACGTAGAAGTCCCAACAAGAAACGGCATACAGACTTGCCCTTTGTTTGTGGGAGAAGTTCTACAATGGTTTCTAGTAGACATCTTTGATCAGTTGTGTCGCTTTTTGTGCTAAAGTTTGCTATTGATTTAGTTTTTGTAATCTGGCTGCCTTGCCACCTGCCTAAACCATGAAGATGTTTTCCGCAATAGCACATAATGGCTCCTGCAAAATAGGAATGGGATATGGCATTAAAAATCAATTTATATCAATAAGCTTTGTTTATAACAAATCGGCATGGTAGACTCGCTTTTTGACTTACGACCCATTTACTTATAAACGGGTCGAATTAAGTTATGTTTTTTCTCTAATGGGTCAAAAAAAAATTTAAGTAAACAACTTGAAAAACTTGGTCAACGGTTGGCAAATGTGTATTTACGATATAAAAAACCTCCTAAATCATTTCATTCATGAATTGAGATTACTATCGAAATAACGTGATTTGGGAAACTAACTATTCATGAAATTTTTAACCTTTTCCACACAAAAGTGATTTGGGTCAACCCGGCCACCCGATTTCGAGTAATAGCGAAAGTCACCCATTTTGACCCATTACTATACCACTCTAGCTTGCCCAATTTTCGCAACTATAATGGAGAACCGTTAGTGAAACAAGAAAAGAAGCAAAACTGCAGAAAGAACATGCACAAATGGAAATGGGTTGACTAGTTGAGAGCTTGCCAAAACGTATATATAAAGCATAAAACCTCGTAAAATCATTTTATTCGAGAAAGAACTAGATTACTTTTAAAACAATATAGTTTTGTAATAGTCACAAAAAAAAAAAAAAAAAAAAAAAAAAAATTAATAAGGTTCTCATTTCGACCAATATAATAATTACCCATTTTGACATGTTACCATACCCGCCTAACCTGCCCACTCTAGCACCACATTGAAAGCATTTTCAGGGAAACAAAAAGATAACTAAATCGAAAAGGGGGAATTATAACTTGTCGCACCTGTTAGTTTTTCGGGTTGAATCCCTTTAGCGTCCAACGTCTTTACAAACCTTTCAAATAAAGCAACACCAAGACATGACGCGTCATCAAACCACCAATCAGATTCCGAGCTTTGGATTCTTGCACCGGTATCAATTCCATTCCACAAAATACTCCCACCTGGGCTTTGTAACCGACCATACATCATCATTGGCCATCCAAACAAACTAGAATCTGTACAAACCATTGTTGACATGGCATTCAAGCATTTACATATTATTTGCAGTTTATCAGCTTTTGTCACAAAAGTCTCACAGTTTTGAAGAGCCACCATACAATCTTTCCAGTTTTTTAGTACATTCTTATGTAAGTAATTCTCCGCCTTAGAGAATAAGTTATCATCTCCATACGCATCGACCATTTCAAGATAGTCAGCTAGATAATACACCATAACAACATTTTTCGGAGTAAGTTCCACATGAACGCCATAACAGAATTTAACTGCCACCAACAATCCGTTGGCGCCACCAGGAATATTATCCAGGGTAATGAAGCAAGTTCCTTTATCTTTATAATTGTTTTGTGATTCGTTGATCAACTTTTCGATTTTCCCTGATCTTGATAGTAGAGGAAACTGGAGAAATATGCAGTTACACAATTCCGATATTAATAACACATATTCAATTGAATTTACTTGTTTGCAATGACAAAAAAAAAAAAAAAAAAAAAAACAATACCTTGTGAAGGTGGAATTTTACTCCACTTACGACAACGGTTAGATCACTTGGCAGACCTGCATTACAAAACCTGGAACAAGATAACCAAAACAAATCAAGTATCATAAAAGTAAACTCGAAACAAATAAACAAATAACATAAATAAATTACCAGTCATTGCCTTCATTATAAAATCCCAAAGCTTTCCCTGCAGGAGACATGGATGATTCGTTTCTCCGAATTCAAAATATCAAGAACTTATTATACATAACCATGCTTGTATGTCTTATTCCAAACTCTAGTTCAAACCACAGGTCCAAGAAACAAAAGCCGGCAGTATATAAGCAAGAAACCGAGTCACAAACCGAGTCAAATTAGGCCATCTTTTTGGACCATTGCTTGATTATAAACACAACAAAAAAAGAGTGATAATTGTGTCTCTTTCAATGTCATTTTATGCCCCAATAAAAAGGTAATCTTTGAGTGCCACAGGACAACCCATTATCATTCACCAACCATCTCACCAGATACCAATTGGTCCCATGTATCATATAAACTATAAAATTAAAGAAAAAGAAGACAATTAAAGTAGAATGAAGAATAAACCTGATTGCTTTCAAGATTCCTACTTTTATAGTCTTGTAACTGTTTACTAAACGTACAAATGACCCTACCATGAGTGTGGATTTAACTATTTCTACGTAACATGGCACCCTACACTGATCTTGGTTACCAATTATATGCTTTGTATAACTAATATCCACATTTGGTACCATAATAAACGGAGAGAGTACCACATCTGTCCCTTGAGTATAACATTAAGGGTGTAGCTCAGTTGGTGAATGGACCAGGGATCCCTTTTGGAGGTCCCGGGTTCGATTCCCACGAGGGACATAATGAGAAATGATGGATGACTCCTAGCCTATGGCACGAGTTCGAGTCCTGATCTCGCCCGGGTTTTACCAATCCTTCACCGTCGTGCCTACGGGCGGTTGAAAGGTTGGGTTTTCCCCGGTTTCGGGAACTGCATGGGCGGGCCTGACTGCGCCATCCGCCCGAGGTATGTATGGGCCCTCCATTGGGTTGGTCGTTGAGGTTTGTCCGGGGACTCCCCTAGATAGTCGGGCAGAAATGTTTGTTAGCCGTTAAAAAAAAGATTAAAAGAGTAACTTTAAGGTGAATTAAAGTTAACAAGTTTTTTTAAACAACAAAGTGTCTATATATAAATATAGAAAGCGGGTCAGTAAGAAGCTATACCGTCTAAAGAGATACCACATAGCATGAGGATGAGTAATGAAGACATAAAGACATGGATAATGATGGTTAAACATATTGTGCAACATGTTGTGTGCAATAATCGAGAAAGCATGGATCCATATATGCTTTTACGTTTGTTTAATGGAACATTCCATCTTTTACCTTTGCTTTTTGTAAGAATTAATGATGTCCAATGAAGAGATAGAATCCGGAATGGACCTCCGAACCGCCGTGAGCGGGTCACTGTCTCGGACCTACTTATTTAATATTATTATTATTATTATTATTATTATATTGTACTAACTTGTTCGCGAGGTTCAGCGCTACTGGACCTGGGACTTGTAGAGAAACCCCTAACTGGGCCTGGCCCAATTATGTTAGGGGATCCATTTGGGTAGCCCATTAACTTGGGTCCATTTGGAAAGCCCATTAACTTCCTATATAAAGAGGTCTCCACCTCTTGTATAGGCAAGTTATGAGCACACCACTTTTTTACTACTAGGTAGAGGAGAGTTTTCTCCTCCAAGCCTAGGCCCCTCTCTACAGTCCCATCCTCTCTTTTCCTCTTATGATTACAGATCTGACCCGAGAAGACGGAGTGCGCTCTCATCTTCATCTTATCTTGGAGGGTTTGAACCTACTTGATTAATCGGGTAAGTTTTTTCCTCTTCAATTGGCGCCATCCGTGGGACCGGCAACAGAATTCACTTCGTCTTCCTCACCTTAATCAAATCTGTTCTGTATCTAATCGGGATGTATTTTCATTTATTACATCACAATCCTAAAAACGATGGCTGGAAACATATTATTACTTTGATTTGGGGCTTTTCTCTGCTCTATCGAGCTTTATACCTGATATTTATAACAACCACAAACCCTTATTTCACGATACAAGACAAGATCTGCAACATTCAAGTGGGTCCATATTATTTTGTGTTCCGAACCTGATTTCTAGACCGCAAAACCCAGATCTGTACTTGGTTTCGAGATCGGCACCCATTGGATTTCCTGTGCCTGGCATCTTGAAGGATTGTTCATCCGGGCTCATCAGGTCGAAGCTCTCCAGCTCAATATGCAATTTCTAGATCCCGTTCCCCTCCAAATCTGGTACATAATCTCCCTACTAAAGCTCCTTGAAAATGCATTAGTCATTGTTGTTATTAATTATTGATTATGAATAATCGTATGCTTTTAGGGAGATAGAAACCTTTTGGTTTTAGCCATATAAATCAGATCTGCCATTAAATTTTCTAGATCTGTATCTAAGGAAAGAATATTTTAGAATATTTTTACCTCTAACTTTGATTTGGGATAAACCATTAACTTGCTAATAACCGTATGCTTTTTATGGGCTAAATCGGTAATAATAGGTAATAATAAGATAACACTAATTATGAATGGTTTTAATTAAGAGGTATTATTCTTAAAATATTCATACATAGCACGTGTTAATCATTTATAGCAAATGAACTAGACATATACCTTAAAGGTAAGCGTATGAAAATGCACAAATTGTTATGGTCGTAGCATGTTTTTGTACATTGAGCTTTATATATGTCTATTTGTGGACCTATTGCTACACCCTATGAGTTGGAATCAGCTTGCCATTATATGTTAATAAAGGATGAAACAAGTTTAAGAATTTGCTTTGCCATATTTATGCTTTTAAGCAAATGATACAACTATATATGCATCTTTTGGGTGCGGATTGTTATAGACAATAGCATGGAACACGTGCTCATTATAATGATTTGATTAACTTCCGGTTCGGCACTATACTTTTCTTGATAAATCTATCTCCGAAACTTCTAGTTACGACCATGCGAAAATCGCATACACTCATGTTCAAGGGCTTAACAGTATGCAAGAAGAAATAATCTATCGGGACCGGCCCATGAGCCCCAACCCAGATAAAAACTCCAACCTCCCGGACTTTGAGTTCCGAAGGGTGAAACAGGACTAACAAAGTCCAAAAGGGACAGATGCAATAAGCCCCACACCAAACATACCATCGGCACGGTTTTTTGAACATGAGGCCAATGGTTCATGAACTGACCAAAAGCGTCCGAACCAGGCGTGCACCACAAGGCCGAAACTAAAGCCTTTTGTGCAAACTACACGGCTGAACAAGATATTGCTTGTTTAAAAATAAGGCTGACCGAAAAATGAAAACCTTGACTTTGTGAGACTGATGTAGTTAGATATTCAAAAGTCATATTCTCCATGCTTTCAAAAGTCCAATCTCGGAAGATCGATGTACAAATAGGAATAATCCGTCCTCCGGACCACAAGTTCCGGACAAGACGAATATTTCTTAGCGACCACTCACAAACTTACACTGGTCCTACATAAGGTAAAGAAAGAAGCAAAAGGCTTGGACCGGACCCCGAGTTCTGGTCCTTGCTAAAACCCCTAGCCTCTGAAATTCATGAGCCAACCAATGGAACTGGGTCCTCCAAATCGACCAATTGCTATAGAGTCAACTAAACAAAAAGGTTGGTATAGAATCAGATGTAAAACATCTTTGAAACCTTTGAATAAACGACATGTTTACAACGACCTTACAAGATCTCCAATGGCTTAAATCCTTGAACTATTATATCATTTTGAGCTATGCGAGAATTGCTCCAAGCTCCCAATAGATTTTAAGATCGATAATGAAGGAACAAAAACCCTTTATGTAAACCACATGGCAAATATATGGTCGAAACAAAAAATTTCACCAGACGAGACGACAAGTGGCCAAATCCTAAGGTCATATGTCATCACCAAAGGACCTCCCTCAGGCCGGAAGACGTCACCCTCGGTTAGGCGCCACGGTTCTAACAACTCTATTGTTTTGCTTACCATGGTCGCTTGTCCGGACCTTATCTGTATCGGCTGACTCTCCGCCGGACAATATATACGTCCCCGGTAAAATTTGTTGGATGCATTTCGCAAGACAAATGAGGCATTCACCGAAGGACTTTGCTTCTTCTCCTAAAAAAAAAAAAAAGTAATCTCCATGGCATCCAGCGCCCAGAAGAGGACTTATTCCCATTAGATAAAGAATGATAAGGACAAAGTTTTTTCCGTTTTTCTTCCTATAAGGTCATCTTAAGGAAACACCACCATTTGTATGATATTAAATGGATATGATAATATACCACAAATATCGTTACGACTGTGCAGTGCAAGGGAAAACCACCTCTTGATAAGGCATATTACCTCAAAACGCGTTCGAAAAGACGCGCGGGGTGATCCAAACAGATAAATGATTCGACTCCGCCGGAAGAAGTATTACAGTCCGGTGATGCCCATCCGACCATGGCGAGGCCACCCTTATAGGATGGGCATGCCATTATACGACTCCGTTACCGCAGAGTTTTCCCAAAGTAATATGACTCCGTAATAGTGATTCTTTACTACCCAAAGACCTCGCTGGTGGGTGACCATGTCTAGACCAAAGGATTTTGTTATCCAATGTCACCATACAATTAAGAAAGATGACAATTAAAGTGACGCTTTGTGGTTTAAACTCCATGCCTCCATGTTAAATCATGGTTCCGTCCGAACGTTAGCATGCCGAATCATGGTCCCTTTCGAACCAGGCAATTCAAATTAATCCAAACAGTAGTGTGCTGAAGCACAAATCTTCCGAACCAAACGGTGCCAAACGATTGTTGTGTCTCACTTCTCCGAAAAATAACATGGTTAATATGGTAGACAAGACTCAAATTCCGAACGATGGCTTCAGACGATTTTCGTTCAGGTCCCAGTGATGAATGTACCATCTAATCTCCATAAATCGGTTACTCACATTCATCTCCGAGGGATCATTATTTTCCAAGTACAAATTGGCTTTAATAACTGCAAATTGTGTCCTTGTTCGATTACCGGCTAAAAATTTCAAATGAATTGATGAAAGTTCTGTTATTGATGATGACCCATCAGTCAAATTTTCTACGACCCACGTGGACGCCATCAATAAGGCGATTTCTTTGTAGTTGTGTAAATTTTTTAGAATCTTTTACTATACTTTTATTCCCTTTTGCCTTGTACGAAAACATGTAAACAACTTAACGATGTAAACAATTATACAAAATACTATAAAGCCTAGCCGTCTAACGATGCAAGTAGTCTAGACTCACTTGTCAAACTTGTTGATCAATTCTTTCATTATAATAGCCAGCAGTGAGGGAAGACGGCATGATGTTACGACTGATGGGGTTTCCGTTAGGATATACAGTAATGATGGCTTGGATCTCGGTTTAGAAGGGTAGAGAGACAATTATGTTGTAGTAGGTAGTGTTTCATTTACCTCTTAGTTCTCTATTGTTAAGCTTTATATGTACACTAAGGAGACCCTATTTTATGGTTTATTTAGAGTAAATATGTGCAAAATATCTACCATATAAAACCAATGGAAATATTTAGGTCACCCATCATTTGTTAGATAAATAATTATAATGGTCATATAATAAAATATATTTTTACAAAACTCACCACAACACTTCTCTCTCCACGTCAACGCCGCATCAGCTTTTCCCACTTTGTACGTTTCACATGCGACAACCAATTTTTAAAGTTAAATAAAAGATAGTAAACTAACAAACACATGATTGGTTAATTTTGGAGAGGGCCCCACTGATGCGATGCCGGATGCATCACATTTATATAGTTTAATTCGGTATTTTTAATGTGTGTTGTGTGTAGATTTTATCCGGAGTTAGGTACTTATCCGAGAATGAGGAGTGACAAGTTTTATGTGCTAAAATAGCGAAATTACAAGCTAAATCTTGAAGAATCAAGCACACCGGAGAAACTGCGAAGGATTGATTTAATTTTACAGAAAATACATGGATTATAAATGAAGATATTATTTGATGATGTGAAAGAGGGCGAAAATACGAAGACGTGGCCGCGAAAATGGGCGAAAACGGAGTTATAACGAAAAAGTTATGAAGAAAACAAAATAACCCGGAACCAGCCACCCCGCGACCCGCGGGAGAACCACCTTTCAGCCCGCGACCCGCGGGAGAACGTCAGAAACGTGCAGAACAGATCTGCTCGCCTTTTCCAGCTCGAAATCGCACTATTCTTGATTCCTATCATCTTTATAACACTCTGGACGATCTGAAAACAAGGGGGATCATTCCTAATCACTTCTAAACTCCAAATGAAGCAAAGAACTCCAAGGATTGAAGCTTTGGAGGTCCGAATCATGCTCGGTTGAGTATCCCTTCACTCTCGGGTGAAGGTTTTGTAAGTTTCTGGATTTGTAATGTTATCTTGAGTATATATTTGTGATTATAATCTGTGATGAACAAGTATTGTGTTATTGTCTTGATGTTGGATTGGACTTATTGTATGTTTAGATATGTCTATGTGTTTAAGATCTTGAGATGAATCCCGTCACTTATGTCGTAGCACAATCTAGGGGATTTAGTGAACGTAATCGATAAAACATACTATAGTCCTAGATGATAATAGTTGATGTCTAAGTTGCGGTTCTTTGTCCTCGCGTTAGTCATAGTGAAAAGTCCCAAATCTATCATTTTAGCCTTTGAATCCTAGTTACTTGCATTTCCAAACCGGGAGTGATTGTTACTTTAGTTATAATTTAGTTTAGTTACCATATTGTTACCGAGCCTTGATATGGTTGTTTGTGGCTATTATCGACGCTTAATCTATCCAAAAATATAAAAGAGAAAAAGATTCAAGTAGCTTGTTAGAAACGAAACTTCATAATTGTATTTTGTAATTATTTCAATAAAAACTAGACAACAACCATTCGGTGTAGTACTAACCACATGCTCCTCTTGGATTCGACACCCTACTTATCCTATCTACTTAGGTTAATTAAGGTTTTATAAATTGTTTTTGAAGCGAGCCGCGACACTCACGTCACCCACTCTTTCTCACCTATCTCTAAAAGTTCAACTGGTATGTGGCAAGCCACACACTGATTTATATATGCCAAATGACAAACGCCGAAGGCTAGAGTGACTACGCCAAACTTACCGACCCTTGCCGAATTGTTCTAGCTAGGGGTGCAAACGAGCCGAGCTGAGCCCAAGCTCGACCAGGCTCGAACTCTACTCGGTTGGAGCTTTGTTTTCAAAGCTCGGCTCAATAAAATTTCTTAAGCTCTGGCTCAGCTTGTTTACTATTAATTAGTTAATATTTTAAATAAAAAAATATATAAATAATACGCTTAGAGCTCGATAAATGAAGGTCGGCTGGGGCTCGTCTAGTAAACAAGCTTAAATGAGGGGGTAAAGACTATTAAATATTAGGATCCTAAATATTAATAAAACTAATACCACACGAAGGTTCGATAAAGCTCGACGAGCCTTACGAGCTTCACATTCCAGGCTTAAGCTTGGTTAATAAACGAGCTTTGTTTTAAGCTCAAACTCGGCTCAGGCTCGATAAGGCTCGGATCGTTTGGAGCTTTTTAATGAGCCGAGCTCGAGTAGCTCGCGAGCTGCTCGGCTCGTTTGCACCCCTAGTTCTAGATGATAAGACTCCGTCCACCCTTACGTTTGTGAATTAGAGTCGATGGAAAGGCCAAATGATTTTCTTGATAGTTTTGTGCGTTTTGTAATGCATTTATCAAGAAAAGAAAATCGTTTTATAGTGAACTAAGAACGACAATTCTAGTTAATCAAATAATTTTTTTTAATACAAGTCATTTTTCAACATAAACTACACTTCAGCTTAGAGAAAAAAAAATTAAATGCTGCTCATTCCCATTTTCTAAAAGTTAATAAACGCAAGTCATTAAAGAAAAAATTAAACTAAATGAAACTTAATGCGTTAAAAACTTAAAATTACATTTACGGGATCCTAACCTTGTGTGTGTCTTATTATGGGACACACAACATCCCCTTTTCCCCACCCAATCCGTCGATTTAGAGATTTTTCTTAATTCGACCCGTTTCAATTAATCCTAACCCGAATATCTCTTCAATCGTCGCTTATCTCCTATCAACTTCGATCTTTCTTCATCGTTACATCCAATCAATCAAGCAGCAACCTCTATACGGTAAAGCAATCCAATCCTTCTTTTGACGATTTTCTGGATCGTTGTTTTCGGTACCTGTACTAGCACATCCTTAACTCCCACCACCCTTATTGGACAAGGCATGGAGGTGTATAAATTTTGTCTATATTTCTTAGGTCATGGGTTTTATTATATTTTATTGAGGAAGCTGAGCGGAGTATACAATTTTACATGATGCAACCATGATTGTTAGTGCCACATAGTTGATGCTAACGGTGCAATAGGCATAGATGTATGTTTATTTGCCCGGTTTAGAAACATGTCAATTGTGTTGGAAACCAATTGATATAGAAAACACAAAACAAAATATGAAGAACACCTTCAAGACTCTTTATTAAAACTTATGAAAGAACTTAATTACAAACTTGAGACTTCTGTCCATATTTACAGAAGAGACTATTCTAATCCTATTTGACTTCAAATACTAAAACCGACTCAATTAAATAAATTCAAATTCAAAAGATAATGATAAACAATAAACTTGACTTTCACTCCAAGATTCCTACGAATTAGGATTAATATCACATTCACCCCCTTAATCCTTGTTCGAACCACCTAAATCCACCAATCCAAGCAACGTTCGCATTTCTTCAAACTTTACGCGTGGTAACGCCTTTGTTAGGATGTCGGCCTTTTGCTCACTTCCAGGAACATGCTTCACTTCTACATCTCCTTGTTCAATGCACTCCCGAATAAAATGGAATTTTGTACATATGTGTTTACTTTTCTTGTGAAAAACTGGGTTTTTCATCAAGGCTATGGCTGAGTTATTATCAACTCGAATTAACACCGTTTTTTCAGCTTGACCGGTTAACTCATTTAACAATCCTTTTAACCATAACGCTTGACACGCGGTAGCCGTTGCCGCCATAAACTCAGCCTCACATGAGGATAAAGCTACCATCTGTTGCTTTTGCGAATTCCACGAGATTAAAGAATCGCCTAAATAGAATGCCATCCCCGTAGTACTTCGCCCATCCATAAGGTCGGTTGAATAATTACTATCACTGTAACCAACTAGATCATTATTGCCACCTTTGTAGTATTTAAGTCCATAATTCAATGAACCTTTAACATATCTGAGAATATGCTTTACGATCACCATATGGCTTTCTTTGGGATTTTGCATGAACCGGCTCGCAACCCCGACCGAATAGCTAAGATCCGGTCAAGTATGTAGTAAGTACCGCAAGCTCCCGATCAGGCTACAATATTTAGTTGGTTCCACATCTTTGCCCTTTTCATCTTTATCAACTTGTAACCTTGGCTCCATGGGATACTTGCAAGGGTTGCAAGCTTCCATTCCAACACTGTGTAAAATCCTCTTTGCATATGAAGTTTGTTTTAGTTCAATGGCATTTTCACTTTGTTTAACTTCAACACCCAGGTAGTAGGATAGCAAGCCAAGATCGCTCATTTCAAATTCGGCCTTCATTTGCTTCTTAAAATTATCTATCTCAGTTGTATTCGACCCCGTGACAATTAAGTCATCAACATATACACCAACGAGAAGTGTTGACATATTCGTTGAAAACCGAAACTCTTCAAGGTTTCATTTAAACGCTCGTTCCATGCCCGAGGAGCTTGGCGAAGACCATAGAGCGCTTTTCTTAACCGATACACCATCGTGTCATTGCCTTGTACCGAAAAACCTTCCGGTTGTTGAACGTAAACCTCTTCTTTTAAATTACCATTCAAAAACGCGGATTTCACGTCTAGATGATACACTTTCCAACTCTGTTTTGCAGCCAACGCCAATAGCAAGCGAATTGTTTCGATTCGAGTTACCGGAACAAAAACCTCTTCATAATCGACCCCATATTTTTGCACATAACCTTTCGCCACCAACCGAGCTTTATATTTTGTGATTTCACCTTTTGCATTCCGTTTAATTTTGTAAACCCACTTTAAGCCGATGGCCTTGTGCCTGATCGGTAGTTCTGTTAAAGTCCACGTACCATTATATTCGATTGCTTCTAACTCTTCTTGCATTGCTCTCTCCCAATTAGGATCGCCTTTAGCATCTGCATAATTTCGGGGTTCTTCGTCGATCGATACACACTCTTCATGAAGCATCGCATAATCATCAAACCTTTTGGGCGGTACTATTTGACGAGTTGTTCTTCGTAATGGAGTTGGTGTGGCAACTTCATCTACCTCTGTATCATTATGGACTTCATTTACACTTTGGTTTTCATGTGGGTCTTCATGCATTGCTACGTCAGTGGGTTCAACATCATTGTTTATATTTGGGTTTTGATCATGCACATCTTCATGTGCAATATTTGGTGCAACAGTGGGTTTATTTTGAGTGCTTACTTCTTCTAATTCAACTTGGAACTCCACCCATTCAGGTCCATCTCCAATTTTTAAGCCGGTCATATATGAAGTCCAATCAAAACTCCTCTCCTCTTCGCACTTCGGATTAACACTTAGTACAATTCGATTGTGCCTTGGATCAAATAGCCGATCCGCAAATGATTCAGGTTCTCTTCCAAGATAAACAAGCATCTTGCTCCTATCATCAAGTTTCTTTAAATTTACCGGCGGGGCGACTGCATGAGCGCAACAACCGAAAACACGAAGATGTGACAGATCCGGTTTAAACCCTTTTAAAGCTTCATATGGAGTTATATTCTTCAAAGCTTTTGTTGTTGTACGGTTCTGTAGATACACAGCATGACGTACACCTTCACCCCACAAGTTTTGTGGAACATTCATCGCCAATCGAATTCAGCAAACAAACCGGCTTTCCCGCTTTTAATGCTATCTTATACAATCTGTTTATACTTCTTGGCACCTTCATTAACAACTGCCCGGATTCTTCATATAGCCAAAGATTGTCTTCGGCCATCCACACCTTACATCCGTCTTCGGTCAGTTGCCCCAAGCTAAGTATATTGCTACATAAATCGGTATGTAGTAAACAACTCGAATCACCCTATGTTCTCCATTCTTACATTCGAACACAATTGTACCTTTTCCTCTTATTCTGACTTTGGAACCGTCTCCGAATTTCACAAGCCCGGTTATAGATCGATCCAATTCTGAGAAGTGTGGTTCATGACCCGTCATATGATTAGAGGCCCCGTGGTCGAGATACCAAATCGCTTCGTCATTCGAGTCGTTCACATACAAAGTCGGGTGCACTTTGTCTTCATGAATTAAAATCTTCTCATCTCCTACATTAACTGAAGCCATCATGAGAGCAGGTCCATTATCTTCAACTTGATTCAAGTTTGCTTCTTGGGTTTGACTTGGTCGAGTGCACTCCCACGCGAAGTGTCCGAAAGTATTGCAATTGTAACACCTAACATTTGACTTGTCCCGGTTTCTTCCTTGACTATTATCTTGGCCTCGAGCATTACTCTTCTGGTTATCATGGGGCTGATTTTGCCTTCCTCTGCCGCGTCCATAACCCCTTCCTCGACCTCGTCCTCTACCCCGGTGATCTTGATTATCCCGACCACGACCTTGAACTTGTCGGCCCTGGTCATGATTTTTCCGATCACTAGGCTCGGCTCTAGAGTATAGTAACTTGCTCTCCCTTTCAACGATGCTTTCTTGACCCTTTATCCTCTCCTCAAAAGCTTTTAAACGACCTATGCAATCCTCAACAGTCATTGTACTCAAATCTGCCACTTGTTCAATCGTTGCCACTATTGCTATAAAACGTGGTGGCATAGCATCAAGAAGCCGTTTCACAATAACAGAGTCTTCCATGTCAACTCCCATACTGTTGATCTTAGAAACTAATTCCGATAGCTTCCCGGCGAAATCTTCGACACTCTCGTTATCTTTCATTTTTAAGTTGTCAAGTTCGCGCTTCAAGGTTTGGAGACGAGCTTGTTGAACTCGTTCGGCACCAAGAAACCGAACCCGTAGCGATTCCCATATGTCACGAGCACTTCTACTTCTTGCAACTTGTGCAAGGATATTTTCGGGTAAAGCTTGATAGATCAACGCTCGTGCGAATTTGTTTTTACGGTCATCCACAGCGTCACCGGTTACGGGATCGACAGCCTCCCATAACCCTTGCGCATCTAACATGGCTTCCATTAGGATCACCCATGTTCCATAATTTGTTGCTGTAAGTTTAGGACACGTCAACGATGCCGATGTTGGGTCCCTTTGATGAATGACTACTTGGTTTTGGTTTTGTGCGCCATCTCTTGCATCAGCCATGAGTAGTTGAAATCTTTGTTATGGTTATGCACCCCACAACAGTTTTGGTCTACCTTTGTTTCGTATTGCTTTCCTCCCAAGAAAACAGGTTATTCACCCCTGTTTTGCTTCCGTCGACACTACCGACTTGGAAGTCCTTCTTCAGCAAACAAGTTAATCACCCTTGTTTGTTTTTGACTGACTTCTGATCGTGGTTAGGCACCCCACGATTTATCACGAGCTCAAGGTAACGAACCTACGCTCTGATACCAATTGTTGGAAACCAATTGATATAGAAAACACAAAACAAAATATGAAGAACACCTTCAAGACTCTTTATTAAAACTTATGAAAGAACTTAATTACAAACTTGAGACTTCTGTCCATATTTATAGAAGAGACTATTCTAATCCTATTTGACTTCAAATACTAAGGGGGTGTTTGGGATTGATTATTCAAAACAGATTATGCGTTTTGGAAAAGCAGGGGTGGAGTTGCTTATAGATTATTGCGTTTTGGTAGCTTAAAAAACTGATTATTTGTGTTTTCAAAATGCAATCTCAAACGCTAAAAACTGATTATCTGCGTTTTCAAAAAGCAATAATCTAAAAATCATATTTAAAACGCAATTCCAAACACCCTCTAAAACCGACTCAATTAAATAAATTCAAATTCAAAAGATAATGATAAACAATAAACTTGACTTTCACTCCAAGATTCCTACAAATTAGGATTAATCTCACAAATTGAACAAAAAGAAAGACCATCCATGAAACAGATTGTGAAGGATAAAAACACAGCTTTTTGGTCCAAAGTAAGTTTTACACATAAACTTTGTTCATGGTTTAAAGGTCATGATGTATTGGTCTGTTTCAGTGAGCCGTAGAGCTCCACTGCTCGAGTTCGTTAGTCATTTTTACGTGTGTGGGTGGAGATGTTTGAACTTGCTGACGAGAGGGCTACGAAGTTTTTTATTCAGACATGAGTAACGGAAGAAAACACCTTCACGCCCCTAAATTTCGCCTTCAACTTCAAATCAATCAAGAAACTTCAAATGGATCAAGAAAGAGGATTCACGATTTGCATTCTAAGAAAAGCCCCTATTCAGTATGCACTAAAAAGAATTAAAAGGCCCGGAGCTAGGGCTTTACTTCCATAGAAGAAGAGCCGGCCCTGACACCAACCAATGAAAACTAAACCGAAAACAGCAACATAAAAATAAATAATGAGATGCGTTACATAACTTATTGTAGAGTTGATATCCTATATTTTCAGAATCTGTTGGTTGTATAGAATCCACAGATGCATAATCATTAGATTTTAAGATCTCATGAAGATTATTTTTATTTATGTGTGGTTTTCATGTGGCGGTTTTTGCTTCCAGTGTCTTCTCATATTCCTCAATTGATTTAAAAAGCTCTGAGAAGTTCCCTTTGCCAAATCCTCCACACCCTGCCTTTTGCTGCACCTTTCCTTCTTCATCCTTCATCATACACCCTACTCTCTGAATTATCTCTATGAATATCGTCGGCCTGCTCAAACAATTTACAACACTTGTCATTGATATTATACTATGATGGTTAAATATGCATATCCAAATGTTAAAAAAATGAATCCCCTCTAGCATGATTGAATCAAATTTCCACTAGTTAATCCCACTGGGTTAACACAGTATTGAACTATTGGTGGTGTTCCATACCGTGAGCGTTGACCAGAAGTTCTAATGGTCAACAAAAAAAAATTGACAATTGTGACACCAGTGAAAAGATGATCCATTTCAAAATACACATCCAAACACCTCAATGTCTTATATTTTAACATCTTTCTTTTTCCTTATGTGAAGGGGATTCATGGATTTATACTCAATAGAGTTTAAGAACCACATAATACAATCCTAGTAAGAATATTGAATGCAAATAATAGAATGACAACCTTTATGACTTTTCCATTTTATGTTTGCCATTCTTATTATTTTTTTTTTTTTTTTTGTCGTTAAACCGCTAACTAACACATCCACTAACCCTATTCTTAATCTACACCTTAGTCACCACACTACGGGATTAGAACCCTCAACCTATAGGAAAGCAATACAATTTGCATAAGCCTTGATACTATGTACCACTACACTACTACAGAACAGCAGAATAACTTATAGTTTAAAGTTTAAACACATAATTACGAATTCAAGTAACGCTACATCGACGAAAAACAATACCTGTCACCAACAGGCTTGGTAAAAATCTGAAGCAAAGTCCCCTGATCATCTCTATCAACCAATATCCCCAACTCCTCACACTCCTTAATCTGCTCATCCGTCAACACATCGCCCGCCCTATTCTTCAAATTCCGATAATAAGTAGGCGGTGGAGACGGCATAAACTCAAACCCACCCACCCCACTCCTTTTCCTCATCTCCCTCAATGTCCTAAATATATCCTCACTTGCCAATGCCAAATGCTGCACCCCTGCCCCTTCATTATGTTCCAAATACGTCTGTATTTGACTCTTCCTTTTCGTCCCGTAAACCGGCTCATTCATCGGTATCAATACCATCTCACTGTTGCAAGCCAACACCACCGAGTTGAGTCCACTCTCACTCGTTCCCACATCCTCAGCTGTAAACTCAGCAAACTCGTGAAACCCGGTAAACGATTTTACATATTCCACTGCTGGTGCTAGCTCTGGCACGTTCCCTACAGCATGATCTAGCCGTCGGATACCATAATCTAGCTCCTGAAACGACGACGTTTTATCCACAGCTTCAAACCCAGGCAAAAAGGTAATATTATTATCATTATTGTTGTTTTTGTAACTAATATAACGTAAAACGACGTCGCCGTAAAGTTGAACTTCTGACAAAACGACGTCGTCGTGGCCGAGAGTAATAGGGGGAGAGGAAGGTTTAGCGCCGTTAGCGACACTAACGGAGAAAGCGGTTTCAGCGTCATGGACTTGAACAGCGATGGCACGAACAGCGAGGCCGTGGGAGGAGGTGAAGTGACGGCAGGCGGAGTGGGAGAACGACGGGATGGAGGCGGTGGTGGTGGTGGAGATGGTGGGGGAATAAGGGGCGGTGAAGAGGAAGTTAAGGTGGCCGGAGTTAAGGAGATAAGAGGCGTGGGTATGGTTACCGGTGGAAAGGTCGGATTTGTAAAGAATAGGCATGCCGAGACCCCATGAAAAGCGACGGGCGGCGTTGGTGGCGTCGGAGCACCAGAACTCGATGTGGTGGAATGATATGACGGAGAATTTGTCGGACATGGGGTTGTTACGGATGAAGTTTTTGAAGCCGACTAGCTTGAAGGCGGAGGTAGGGTGGTTGGAGTGGTCGGAGTTGTCTCCGGCGACGACGGGGTCAACGAGGGTGGATTCAGTTCCCATTTATTTATTTTTTATTTTAATTTTTTTTATTTGAGTTTTGTTTTGTGAGGTATGGGGGTGTAAATTAAATAGAGAAGGGGTTGGGTAAGAGATTAATAAGTGGAACAGAAGTAGAGAACACGGAAGTATGGAGGATTGGTTTCGCGAGATGTGGAGGATGATATCTACACGTGTGCGTGTTTATCTTTTTTTTTTTTTTTTTGAACGGCCAACCAAACTTTTATTCCCGACATGCTAGCAAGACGCTAGCACAACATGATTACACAACCGAACGATATTATCCGAACCATGTACAGCAGCGAAAATGATACAGCCCCAAAAAACAAAAACAACCCGTAAACAAGTACACTACAGCCGTAATCCAGAATTGCCCATCTTGCACGTATCGAATCTTCGCCAAGCTTCCCACGTCATGTTACCCATAGACGCCCGATGCCTAATCCACAGGAAACTCATTACCTTTATCTCTTCAAGAATCGTCTGAACCGAAGGCTCTTTATGGCTGAAAACGACTTCATTTCTGGCACGCCAAACGCTCCAGAACACAGTTAATACCACCGCATACAAGTCTCTCTTTGCCGATGTCCGGACATAGTCGACTTATGGATCGCCAACAGGTCACTAACATGAAAAATCATTTGAGATGGTAAGTTACACCACCTCCAAACCTGTTGCCAGACTTCGGAAACAAATGGACATCCCGTGAATACATGTTCGGTACTCTCAGTTTGCAGGTGACAAAAGTTGCATAAATCATTAACAATTGGTATGTTCCTCCTTTGTAGAGCAGCCGCTGTAGGAAGACGATCAAGATTCGCTCTCCACGCCACCACACATACCTTTTTTGGGACCCAACGTGACCACTCGAAGGTTGCCTGCGTCTGAAACTGTCTGCTTTCGGAGATAAGGAGCTTAACTGTGCTAACAGAGAAACCACGCAGCCCATTAGGAGTGAAAACCCATCTATCCTTTGACCCGTTAAGTGCCACGTCGCCCAGCAGCACCATCAGTTCAGTTAGCTCTGCAACCTCAACCACGGACAGACCTGCTTGCCTCCAGTTCCACGTAAATCCAATACCCGAAGGCCCCATCCTTACCCGGTCAGCAACAGAACAGCGAGGATTTCTTTCCAGAGCAAATAAGGAGGGAAACGCTGAGGATAACAGTTCATCGCCAATCCAATAGTCAAGCCAGAACATAACGTTAGATCCGCATCCAATTCTCCCTTTGAACCAAAGCCGAGTTTCGACGTTTAAGCTCTCTAGGATCCCCGGGACAGCAGCAATTTGCTTCCATGGACCGCTAATAGACAGCTTAGCGGGTATTTTATTCCAGGCCCTAGACCCCCCATGAATTGCCCAAATTACCTTCCGCCACATTCCGGAGATGTCAACTTTAAACCTCCACCACCATTTAGTCAAAAGGACTAAGATTGGCATCTCTAAGCGATCCGAGGCCTGCTCCACCGTACTCCGTTGGGGCAATAACGTTTTCCCAGGCAATCCAGCTCATTCTATCCGCATCGTTGTTACCACCCCAGAAAAAAGTCCTTCGAATTCTTTCCAGGCTTTTGATCACTTGTAACGGCGCCCGGAATAGAGAAAAGTAATAAAGCGGCAAGGAATTGAGTACCGATTTTAGTAACGTAATCCTGCCCCCATACGGAAAGCCGATCTTTAAACTTGTCAATGATCGGGCTCCAATTACGGACGAGATTCATGTTTGCGCCTATTGGGATACCAAGATGAAAGAACGGAAGAGAACCCGCACTGCAGCCAAGAATAGTTGCCATGGCTTGCACCTCAACATCGCTAACACCCACTCCATAGACACAAACACTTCCGAGGTTTATCTTCAAACCGGAAATAAGGAAAAAACAACGGAGCAGTCTCTTAATGTTACTCGCATTAAAAGCGGACCAATCACCACAAAAACAACATCGTCTGCGTATATGAAGTGTGATAAGATTGGCCCGTTGCCATTTAGCCGCAGACCGTGAAAAAACACCTAAGGAAACTGCCCGATTCATAATACAAGTAAGCGCTTCCATAGCAAGGATGAAAAGAAACGGGAAATAGGATCTCCTTGCCGAAGACCCCGATGACAATCAAACTCATACGTTGGTGACCCGTTTACAAGAACCGAGGATCGGGCATTCTTGACAATCGACATAATCCACCCCTCCACTTACTTGAGAAATTCATTTGGTACAACATGTCTTCCAGAAAATCCCAATTAAGCGAATCGTATGCTTTTTCGATGTCGACTTTAAAAAACATACCTTGCGATTTATTCTTCTTCATGCACGCGATAGTCTCGTTTAGCATAATGGGACCGTCCAGGATGTTTCTGTTGGCAAGGAAGGCCGTTTGTTCGTCCGAAATAAGCTTTGGCATTAACGATTTCAAGCGAGCAACAAGGACTTTTGACAACACCTTGTTAATACAGCCCACCAAGCTGATCGGTCGGTAATCCGCAAACGATACTTGGTCTTTCCTTTTTGGTTTGAGTGCAATAACGCAGCAAAGCATCGTTTTGAAATCTGGCCTGTATCATAAAACGATTGGAATAAGCGTAAAAAAATCCAGTTTAACTCCTTTCCAAAGAACTTAATAAACTTGAAGTTGAAACCGTCTGGGCCCGGTGCTTTGTCCCCGTCACCACTCCCAAACCGCGCTCTTAATCTCCTCCATAGAGAATGGTTCTTCAAGTCTTAGCCTGTCTTCATCAGTGATCTTTTTGATTCCCGGGCAAACGAAATCTGGCCTGTGGCTGGTAGTATCCATGAACTTTGAAGCGAAAAAATCACAGCCTTCTCTTAATAACAATCGGGTCAGCCACCCATTCGTCCCCAACTTTTACCCCCGTGTATTCGGTTACTAGCCGTGTTAATCCGCATGACATTGTGGAAAAACTTTGAGTTTTCGTCGCCATCAATGGCCCATCTTGTTCTAGACTTTTTCTTAGCATCCAAACATTTTAGCCTATCATACTCGAGCAGGGTCTTCTTGGCAGCAAGGCGGAGATCGATTTCACTCGGATTTAGCGACCGAGTTTCACCAATTCTGTCAATCGACTCGATAATCTTTCGGCATTCAATACTCCTGTTTTCCGTTTTCGCCCTTTCCGCCGCCAATCCACACGAATTCTACCCTTGAGCCACTTCAATTTCGCCGCTAAAGCCAGATCTGCGGGACCATCAAAAACAAATTTATCACAAATGAAGTTAACATATTCGGCGAACCCGGGTAATTCAAGCCAGGAGTTGAAAAATCTGAAGGGTGTATGACCAAAATCCGAAGCTTTAACAGTGAACAGGAGCGGACGATGTTCCCGAGCGAAAGCTTGTCAGGGCAGTCAGCTTGGCCCTGGCCAACGGACAAGAAAATTTCGGCAGACAAAAACACGGTCTAACTTGCTAAGTTTCTCCCCTGCCCCCAAATAAGTGAAAACGATGCCCACCCCATGTTGTATTCGAACAAATCGGCATCCCGAATAAATTCATTGAACACGGCAGCGTATTGAGGAATGAATTCAGAGTTTCACTTTCGTCCGGAGTGCGAACTTCATTAAATCACCCAACATGACCCAAAGCCCCGGCAGTTGTTGTCTGAAGGGAGCAACTGAACCCAAAATTCCCTTCTGCGAAAGATCGTTTGGTGCGTGTATATTGGCAATATTAACAACCGCATTGTGATGGGTCAGAGTACCAGTAAACAACTAAGCAATGCCTCGTCTATATAATAAGATTCGTCATACATAAGCATGAAGGGTCCCACCAACATATTAAACCGCCCGCATTACCTTCCGAGTTAACCACAGCAGCCTCAAATCTCGAAACCCCCCCAAAATTGGATAGGAACCAGCTTGTTGGATCCGCAATTTTTGCCTCCTGTATAGCAACAAAATCGACACCGTACGAAGACCCAGTCCCTTAACCAACCCGGCTTTAACCAACACCCGTGCACCCCGAACATTAAGAGATAGACAATTCATGAAGACCTCGGAGACCAGCTCCGGACGACTTCATTTGCAAATAGGCCAACACAATTGCTCAATTAAAACCAACCAATAACAACCATACCTCCGACTAGGCACGTAGCATCGACTTCCCTGTTAATAATCGGCCTCAAGCTGAACTTCAACGGGTACCTGGTTAAGTCGACCCGATCAGTCAACTCCACTGTGTCCTGCTCTCTTCGGTAATCGGTTCATTAACTGGACCCGAATTCTCGGTTCACGGTCCTGGTTCATGTTACACGGTATACCCGAATCTGGTGAAGTTATAGAGTTCGTATGAAACAAAGGTCCGGTGGAAGGTTCACCC